>JALHBL010001391.1:0-17211 GCA_023638675.1 Camponotus pennsylvanicus
TATATACAGGGTGTCGCAGACCACCCGTATCAGCCGAATATCTCAAAAACTGAGCGCGCCAGACAAAAATATTTCAGATAAAAGTTTTAGGGTTTTATGTGGCGCATTATACAGCAACATTATTATGATCTCGAATAGCGTTGTCAAGGTTATGTGAAGGTCACCTCCAACTTTTTAAATGGGACACCCTGCTTTTGCATATTCTTGTAGCTTATATAACTCGAGAGCTTTCCAAAGCACTATAATAAAGTATTTCTTCGTTGAGTACTTTTCGAGTTATGAGGCTTAAAATAATTTCTTAATTTTACATAAACCATAAAATATTTAGTAAAATATTCATTTTTCAATTATCTTACCTTAATACTTTTATGTACAAAATAATGAGAGGAATCAATTGGTGTAATGAAAATACATAGTTATTTTTAAGAAAAAATATGTAATTGTTAAAAGTATCAAGGTAATTTTTTTCTTTCGAGATGAATATTTCAGAAATTATAAAAGATACAAAAAAATTTTCGAAGCAAAAGTTAAATGACTGCAAGAGTACTTTACAATAATAACAAGAAAATTTTTATTTTTTTAATTTTGCAAAATACCCTCACCACTAAATATTTTTTTTAATTTTGAAATTTTTTTATTACCAAGTGAAAGGTTATTTTTTTGCGAATCCAACCATATATGATTAAGTGATGTTTCGAAAAATCATTTTCCAGAATTAATTATAAACCTCTCTGTAAGTCCGCTATTCGTGTCCGTCCATGAGTTCGATTTTTCGCGCAACACATCCTGCTTTTCCGTAATAGAAGATAATTAACAGATACATTTGAAAGACATTTTATATAATTATCGGAAGTTTTTATCGTGCTAGACATTTAATCCTAAACAGTTAAATAAATATAAATATCAGGACACAAAAATCATACAAAAATAATATATCATATAAATATGTGACAAAAGTTATATAAATATATCTGAATCTGTTCGAGCGAGATAGTATAAGAAGTTGTTTTGCGAGCATTAACTTAATACGTGACATCGTTTAATGATATACTAAATCGATGCGTGTGCTCTTGTTAGAGTATTTATTGATATTTTAAAAATCTATTAATTTATACTTTTCTTATGATTTTCTTACTTTTGTGGCTGTGTAAAATCACAATAACATAAATTTTTATTTTTCTAAAGTATTGAAATTTTTTGATACTTATAACTTTTGTGGAAATAACAGATACGTTTATACAAAATTACCGTCAACAAACGTTTATTTGAAATTATCGTCTGTTTTATTGAACAGACTTCTCAAAGAAGAAGGAGAAAATTTAATAAAAAGGTAAAAATAAATACAATAAGCATAAAATAAAATTTATCATTCTTTAAGCATAATTACTAATTATATTTTTAACATATATATATATATATATTTTATTATATTTTTACAGCAAAATGCAGTTCAATCCGCGAAACATCATAATACTTCTCTTTGCTGCCGCTACTTTTAATTTGCCACAAACTCCTATTACAAATGAAGAAACAAAAGTAAAAGAGAAAATAGAAAATATGCTGTAACAAATGTATGAAGAAAAATTTGAAATAGATGAAGAAGATTCTCTTGATTTTCAAAATTCTTTTGACACATACCTGAAACAGAACTAGTAAGATAGAAGACGAAGATGGAGATGAAGAACAAGAAGCATCATATTATGTAAAAGAAATGATATGTGTAAATAATGACATTTTAATTGAATATAAAAAAATGCTGTTGAGTTTTGGAAATCTGCTGATTCAGTTAAAAGAAAATCGTTAGAAACTGTAAAACATAGATTTCGGAAAGTGACATCACTACGTCAATTACAAAGATGAAAAGAATAAATTAACAGAGATGGGACTAAATTGCAAAAGTTAAAGGAAATTTCACCATATATATTAGAAAAATTCCAAGAAAATCTAGAGAAAGGTGTACCTATTCACGATATTGATATTGCTCGATGGGCCCCCAAAGCGTAACAGGAGATTAATGTACCAGAATTTACAGCATCAAGAAAATGGGTAAGGAAATTTAAAATGGCACAAAATATTGTTTCTCGTAAAGTCACAAAATTTGTTACAAAAAGGTCTATAAAATCAAAAGAATGTAAGTAGAAAGCAATAAGTTTATTAAAAATGTAAAATATTATATTAGGCGTTATGGATATGAAAATATATATCATTCAGACCAAAGCGATTTTCAATTATGATTATGTTACAAAATTTCTTATTTGTCTATTTAATAAAAAGCATTATATATTTATATATGATTTAAAATAAATGGATATTATATGTTTACACCTTCTTTTATCTTATCCTTTCTCCTCCTCTCTTATTGATGATCTTTATAAAATTGTATGTTACAAATACAAAACTTTCGTATATATTACTTCTTTTATAATATTATTTACATAAGTGTTCAGAGTCTAGTTATCTCTGTCTGAAAAATTTTCATGCGAATGTCCTTGTCCTACATCTCCTTTCCTCTTTCCATTTTTGCTTCAATTTTCATACAACGCAGAACAACTAATAAATTTTGATGTAAAGAAATATTTATCTCTTTTAAATCTTATAGATTGAATATTATCACTAAAAGATCTAAGTCTTATCCCTCTGCCCAAACTAGAAGGAATATCAATTTTAAACTAATAAAGTCGTACAATGACCACCGAAACATTTTTTTTAGACATTTTATACTATATTGCTTCAATGATATATATTTATATTGTATACTTCAAACATTTTCATAATCATTAATCTTTGACTTTAATTTAAATTTTTTTAAGTTTCTAATTTCTTTTGCAAACGTCAAACATCAAGCCATGGAAAAATAATAGCTACGATTCATGATATAAGATAGTAATTCCTTTTCTACATGAAACAATAAGTGTAATAAATAAGTGCAGCATGCACTCCGTAAAGCTATGCAATTACATAATTATATAATTATATTATTATTATTATTATTATTATTATTATTATTATTATTATTATTATTATTATTATTATTATTATTATTATTATTATTATTATTATTATTATTATTATTATTATTATTATTATTATTATATCTTGTGCCGTCTTAAATTAAACAAGTTTAGAGTCTCGTGCGTCAGTTTTCATGCATACATTTTGAGCTTATCTATATTTAACGTTTTAATATCTTATCACATATTAACCTTTGTGCCAAACGGCGTGATCGCGCTTCTTCTGTCCAGTGCTTAAAAGTGCCAGCGCATCAATCTGTAAATTCACAGTAACAGCTCGGTTTTTGTCGATGCGTGTCTTTATTGTTATCGTTTAGTCATGGGCAAATTAAGGTGAAATTGAAGTAATATAACATTTCTACACGTGTACATTTTTTTAATATTATAAACAAGGCTGGCCACTTGACTTGTTTCGACTCGGAATTAGACAAACACTATCGCGCCGCTTGGCATTTTTGGATCGAGTTTCTACAAAAGTCCGTGGCACTCAAACGGTTAAATATAAATTTGATTTGTTATATCAATGTTATTCTAGCTATGTACGCAAAAGAAAACGTGATTACATAGATAAATGTATCCGTGTTAGTTATCTTTCATTACAGAAAAACAGGATGTGTTGCGCGAAAAATCGAGCGCATGGACGGACACGAAAGCGTATTACAGGGAGGTTTATAATTAATTCTGGAAAATGATTTTTCGAAACACAACTTAATCATATATGATTAGATTCGTAAAAAAATAACCTTTCACTTGGTAATAAAGAAATTTCAAAATTAAAAAAAAATATATATTAGTGGTGGGGGTATTTTGAAAAATTAAAAAAATTAAACATAATTTTTTTGTTATTGTAAAGTACTCTTGAAGCCATGTAACTTTTAATTTGAAAACTTTTTTCTATCTCTTATAGTTTCTGAAATATTTACCTCGAAAGAAAAAAATCGATTTTTTTCAAAGGAGTGTTTTACCCCCTAGACACGCGTATGGGCACGTATAAAAAAATATCCCTTATTTTTGTCCCTTATTTTTGTCTAGACAACAACATATTAAATGCTCATTAAAATCGGAGGGGGACACTTCCATACCTTTTCGTTAGATGGGTGACTGCTTGGAAACACCATGTACTGTTGGCAGCATCTTTTTGTTTTTTATTAATTTAAATATAATCAATATTGATATAATTTTTTTATTCTAATCCCTATGCTAAATCATTTTCTTATAATATGATAACTATTGAATCAATAGATTGTATATACATTTCGTGAAAAATCATAATAAAATGATAATAAATAACAGCATACGTGTTTGAAAATTTATAAATAACTGCTTTTAATACGTTTAAAAATTAATAAAATATGTTCTAAAAATTTAAAACTTAATCTTCAGCAATTGGAAGGCTTATTATCGTCAACGGTCATACCAGGTTGTAAAACACCAGTTCTCGTCCGATCACTGAAGTTAAGCAACGTTGGGCATGGTCAGTACTTAGATGGGTGACCGCTTGGGAACACCATGTACTGTTGGCATCATCTTTTCTTTTTGCTAATTTAAATATTATAAATATTGATATAATTTTTTTATTCCAACCCCTATGCTAAATCACTTACTTATAATGTGATAACTATTGAATCAATAGATTGTACATTTCGTGAAAAATGATCATAAATAACAGCATACGTAGCGTTTGAAAATTTATAAACAACTGCGTTCAATACGTTTAAAAATTTATAAACCACGTTCTAAAAATTTAAAAATTATATCATGCTGGGGCCATGCCGTCGTTTTTTATGTGATGGTTTTATTACAAGGAAAGGCACGGAAATGTCCCGCTCCGATTTTGATGAGCATTTAATATGTTGTTTTTTAGACAAAAATAAGGAACACGTATTTTTTTATATGTGCCCATACGCGTCTCTAGGGTAAAACACCTCTTTGAAAAAAATTGGTTTTTTTCTTCCGAGATGAATATTTCAGAAATTATAAGAGATAGAAAAAAATTTTCAAATTAAAAGTTAAATGGCTTCAAAAGTACTTTACAACAGTAACAGAAAAAAAAATTTATTTTTTTTTAACTTTTTATGATAATATTTCAAAATTTTTTTTTGTTATTATTCGAACTCGCAAGTGGATAAAGTGGGGATAAGATAAAGACTACTTATTATGACGGGAACTGAGACTTTCGGTAATATCAGGACTCAGGACAGATCGAGATTTTTGATTCTCGATGGTGCCCGATGATTCCTGACGTCGAAATGATCCAGCGTCACATTACAATAATAAATTCGAATAAAATGCAATTTCACTTTTTATTTATTTATTTGAACAATTTTTATTAGACATCTAAGAATTATTAATAAATTAAAACAAAAAATGAAATAAAATTTTTTAATAAAAAAGTATTAAAATTAATAAAATTAATTAGAAAATATGAAATATGTGTGTATATTTATATCCGAAACGTACGATACGTAAGCAACTACTTTAATAAATTACTAAAAACTATATTAAATAAGTAAATTAATTAAATAAATGAGTAAACATAAAATATATGATTATAAAGATGAAAATATATAATTATAAAACAAAATAATAAGCAAAATATATAATTATAAATTTATATGTACTTACAAAATTAAGAAAACAACATATTAAAAGCTCATCAAAATCGGAAGGGAACTCTTCCGTGCCTTTCCTTGTCAATGAAAAAATACTTTATTATAGTATTTTGAAAAGCTCTCGGGGGAAGCTACAAGAGCTTTTTTTGGAAAAAGATTGTCCTGACACCCTGTATATGTGTGTATATATATATATATATATATATATATATATATATATACAGGGTGGGCCATTTTAATCTATGCACCCAAATTTCTTTGTACCTAAGACAGATACGGAAAAATGTTTCAGACAAAAGTTATATGGTTTCGAGGGGGCTATAAAGTGATACCAATGGTTTGACCTTGAAAAGTCATTTGAAGGACACGTGAAGGTCGCTTCAATTTTTTTAAATGGAACACCCTATATATTTTTACATATTCTTGTAGCTCATCTCGAGAGCTTTCCAAAATACTTATAATAAAGTATTTTTTATTAAGTATTTTTCGAGTTATGAGACTTGAAGGTTGTAGTATTTTGACATAAAAAACAAAATATCTCATAAAATATTCTTTTTTTGATAGTCTTACCCTGATTCTTTTATGCACAGAATAATGAGGCAAATCAATTAGTGTAATTAAAACATATAGTTGTCTTAAAGTAAAAATGTGTAGCTGCTCGTTGCAAATTCATATTTTTTTCTTTAAGACAACTATGTGTTTTCTTTATACCAGTTGATTTGCCCCATTATTCTGTGCATAAAAGTATTAAGGTAAGACTATAGAAAAAAGAATATTTTACGAGATATTTTGTATTTTATGTCAAAATAATACAAATTTCAAGTCTCATAACTCGAAAAATACTTAATGAAAAATACTTTATCATAAGTGTTTTGGAAAGCTCTCGAGGTCAGTTACAAGAATATGTAATAAAAAATAGAGGGTGCAATTTAAAAAAATTGAAGCGACCTTCACGTGTCCTTCAAATGACTTTTCAAGGTCAAACCAATGGTATCATTTTATAGCCCCCTCGAAACCATATAACTTTTGTCTGAAACATTTTTCCGTATCTGTCTTAGGTACAAAGAAATTTGGGTGCATAGATTAAAATGGCCCACCCTGTATATTGTATATATATAAATTAACCAGAATTTATCGAAAATATATGTATATATATAAATTAATATCAACTCGATTAGCAGAATGAATTATTAGTAGAGTGAGGAAAACAACTAATTGAGGACGGAAACTGATTGAGTGCAAACATTTACGAAAAAAGTAGATTATGTTCGGAACAATATTATGCGTTTTATTGAAAAGTTTAGTACTGATAAAGGCAACTATCACGTTTATGCCGAAGGATTATATCACTCCAAATAGCCTCCAGGAAGAATGCGTTTCCATGTGTCCGGATTTAAATTTCACACAAGTAAGAGATATTTTTCGTTTGATTAAGAAACAATTGAATGTTATTGCCTTAAGGGGATCCTAAAACGACGACCGAACTCCGACGGGATAGCGCCCTCATCTAAGCGTAATTAAAATTGTCGATAATACCGACAATTTTAATTTCGCCATTATCGACAATAGTATATATACATAAACCATATATGTATATTAAAAAGAATAATTTTTAATAGTGTTTAACATGTTAAAATCAGATAACATCTTTCTGTTTCTTTATCGCACGCATATCGAAGCATGTAGATAACAGAAAAATATAGATGTGTCTGGCATGTCATATGTATAATTTAAACACAATTTCATGATTATTCATGACTATATATATATATATATATATATATATATATATATATATATATTATATTGATTATGTATCTTCTCATGTATCTTACAAGAGCAATAACACATTTGACCATTTGTGTACATATGTATATATAAATATATACATTTCTATATGTTATATTCTATATATTCTATATTTCTATATATTTTTTACAATATAAAATATAAAAATTTATTATTCTGTTACGAGTAAGACCATGTATTGTAAATGTTTGTAAATTTCTATTACAATTATATAAATAATTATACATATATATAATGAAAGAAACATTTACATGAAAAAAAATTTAATTTCATAAAATGTATTTTTGTTAATTCCATTATACTGATTATGTGTTAAAAAAACAATCTGTACTGCATAGATTGTAACTTATCTAAAGTTACATTATATATATATATATATATATATATATATATATATATATAGTAGGTATTATCACACATGTAACTTTTTATAAAATACAATCTATGTAGTACAGCTTGTTTTTTTCACATATAATCGAATTAGAAAAAATATTATATGAAGTTACATATTTTAATCATGTGTACATATTTGGTTTGTTACATGTGTGTACAAATGTTTATATTTATAATAAAAATTTACAAATATTTACAACATATTATCTCGATTGGGACAGAATACATTTGTAAAAAATATGGAAATATAGAATATATAAAATATAATAAAAATGCAAAAATATAGAAAAATATAGAATGGGCCCCTCCATCGCCCATTCCCGTGAAAACGCTACCAAAATATTTTATGTATTTAATTCGTCTCTCCGACAGTAATTTATAAGCGAAATTGAGGCGCGTTTTTTATTTGTCTTACTCTTACGAGTCAGAATATAGATCTTTTTGTTAAATTATAACATTTTATTTGGAAAAGGCAACAGTTTATTGCTTTTTATAATTTTATAAAAATGTTTATACTTTTTTAATAATCAGCACACGAATATATCGCCTCTGGATTACATTTTTCTAAAATAACCAGCATACAAGTAGTTCGCCTCTGGATATTTTGTTTAATAACCAGCACACGAATAGATCGTCTCTGGATATTTTTTTCATAACCAGCACATGAATAGATCGTCTCTGGATATTTTTTTTAATAACCAGCACACGAATGGATCGTCTCTGGATATTTTTTTTTAATAACCAGCTCACGAATAGATCGCCTCTGAATTACATTTCTTTAATAACCAGCACACGAATAGATCGCCTCTGGATTACATTTCTTTAATAACCAGCACACGAATAAAGCGCCTTTGGATTACATTTTTCTAAAATAACCAGCACACAAGTAGTTCGCCTCTGGATATTTTGTTTAATAACCAGCACACGAATAGATCGCCTCTGAATTACATTTCTTTAATAACCAGCACACGAATAAAGCGCCTTTGGATTACATTTTTCTAAAATAACCAGCACACAAGTAGTTCGCCTCTGGATATTTTGTTTAATAACCAGCACACGAATAGATCACCTCTGGATATTTTTTTTTAATGACCAGCTCACGAATAGATCGCCTCTGGGATAAACTATTTTTTTCATAATCAGAGCACACATGCAAACCGCTTCTGACAAGAAATATTTTCTGAAACAACCAGCTCACGAATAGATCGCCTCTGGGATAAACTATTTTTTTCATAATCAGAGCGCACATGCAAACCGCTTCTGACAAGAAATATTTTCTGAAACAACCAGCTCACGAATAGATCGCCTCTGGGAGAAACTATTTTTTTCATAATCAGAGCGCACATGCAAACCGCTTCTGACAAGAAATATTTTCTGAAACAACCAGCTCACGAATAGATCGCCTCTGGGAGAAACTATTTTTTTCATAATCAGAGCGCACATGCAAATCGCTTCTGACAAGAAATATTTTCTGAAACAACCAGCTCACGAATAGATCGCCTCTGGGATAAACTATTTTTTTCATAATCAGAGCGCACATGCAAACCGCTTCTGACAAGAAATATTTTCTGAAACAACCAGGTCACGAATAGATCGCCTCTGGGAGAAACTATTTTTTTCATAATCAGAGCGCACATGCAAACCGCTTCTGACAAGAAGTATTTTCTGAAACAACCAGCTCACGAATAGATCGCCTCTGGGATAAACTATTTTTTTCATAATTAGAGCGCACATGCAAACCGCTTCTGACAAGAAATATTTTCTGAAATAACCAGCTCACAAATAGATCGCCTCTGGGATAAATTATTTTTTTCATAATCAGAGCGTGTTGTTTTCATAATCTGTGCATGTTGTGCATAACCCTAATTAAGACAACAAAGTTCTACCTTTTAAACCATCCTCTTTTTGTTGTAGAAAGTTGGCGAGCATACAAAGGTAAATATTTAGCGCTATACGTCACTACCATTGTATAAAAATAAATAAATATACAAAAAATAATAAATATATGTAACTTTCGTAACTTTCGATTGAAAACGTCACTAGTCACGATCGACTCTTTTTCCGCGCTGCCTTGTTCTTACGCGTAAGTACGGCGCGACAACGAGTCGAGTACTGTCGGCGAAGTAAATATATCACAGCATGATTCCGCGTTATACTATAGAAAATACAAATTTTATATTTTTTATTTTTTCAATTTGAAAATAATTGCAATAGATTAATGAGATTTTTTCAATTAAAATGACACCAAATACGACATAAATCGAATCATTTTTAATTAAATAAATTGTTAAATTTTAAATCTTTCTCGTTCACTACGTAGCGCTTGTCAGTTTCATGCTTCATTCTCTTACATTCGCACTTCTCTCTCTCTCTCTCTCCCTCTGTCTCTGTTTATTTGCCCGGTATTCTTCCATTCGCTTATGTCATTTTTATTTTCTGATTCTCGTTTCTCCATATAAAATTAAATTTTATATATATATGCATTTTTATTTTATCCCAGGCAACCAGCTGACGTTGTAATGACGTTAATATAAGGTCAGTTTTTGACCCGTTCGACGTTAGTTCATGACGTGATATTAACGTAATGACGACGTGAGTTTGTCTCGTCAAAAATGACGTTAGGTTAATGACGTTTATTTACGTCACTAACCTGCCGTAACGTGATTAATTTGACGTCTTGTTTACGTCATAAATCATGTTGTAATACGTAATAAAGACGTAATATAACACGTAATAAAGACGTAATATAACACGTAATAAAGATGTAATATAACACGTAATAAAGACCTAATATAACACGTAATTAAGACATAGGTAATAATTAAAAATACAGCATAAAATGTTTTATTACAATATATTTATTAAATAATGAAAGTTTATTATTATATCACATTTAATGTATTTTAAAATAAAAGAAACAAAAATCACAACTCTTTGTAATATATTATAATCTTGTTACGATATAAAAAGAAACATCAATAATGCTACCTTCAAGTAAAATAAAAATCTTTTCTTAGCGTTATTATAATAAGTATTGAAAAAAACAATAAAATATCTATATTATCATATTAAATAACAACCGATCGGACATCGGTGGAACGCATACTCCCTTTCAATCTTCAGTTGATAACAGTCGGGAGAAAAACACAAAAATAACATAAAAACACTAAGTAAAATAAACAAAAAAATTCACAACTCTTAGCGTAATTATAATTACTTTATTCCCATACAGCACGCAATATTACTACAATATTGTTATATATTGTTGCAATATTGCTGCAATATTTTATGTGTTGTATGAGATTATTAAAAAACATAACATAAAATAGAAATACTATTTTCAAGTAAAACAAAAAATCACACGTCTTATAACAATTATAGCTGCAGAGATCCTCATTATAGAGATTGATGCACATTAATGAGATAAAAGACGGAATATAGTTTTAAAAAACTGAAATGGCAGATCGATACGTTAATTAAAGATTAACAATACTTGGTGTGAACTGCATGTTTCACAATTAATGACAAAAGTGTCACGGCCGAACTGATTTAAAAGACATATAATTATTATTTTAGTGCATTTAAGAAGCCTTCTACTTTACGCATATGCACCAAAGTAGTGATATGCACCAAGGTAGTGATATTCTACACATACCCTACACTATAAGGTCCGACGAACATGAACGAAATAAGAGATGATAATTAAATATTATAGCAGATATTAGCACCGTAATATTAAAAAACGAAAAATCCATAAGTGTACCAAATACTGTATGTTCAAAGTCAAGAAAGAATTATTAGTTTTGCAATCATGGCATGTAAAATCTTATGACTTTTTGACAAAGAAATATTGTAGACGTATATATATAAATAATCAATGGCTTCAACATAAATAGTTTTAATGTTAAAGATGTATCACAAAACTAAAATTCTACTTTCAATAAGGTAGAAAGAGCAAAATAGATTTTTAACATTGCAACTATTTATATTACAGCTATTTCATATGATTGCAAAATTAAAAATCCTAAACAAATCCTTTTTATCACATATGCATCAAATTGAACTTTTCAAAAAATTAAAACGAGCGTGATGAAAAGGATAAATTTAGAACAATTAATTTTGCAATCATCACATGTGTGTGAAAACCGAATACCGCAAAGTATCATTACAATAAGTCTCAATTAAGTAAACATCGTCAAAAGTTTGAAAAAGATTATACTCAAAACTAAATTTTCCAAAAGCAAGTTTAATCACTCTCACACAGTTATTTATCACTTTCTCTTGTATGAAGTAGCGGAAACGATACAAAAATATTTTTTGGCTCGAAGGAAAAATAATACATTTAGTAGCTATATCTGAGAACGCCCACTTTTGCAAATTTGAAAAACCACCTCGTAACTCATATATATTTAAGTAACTGGAAGAAAATGGATAATCATACAAAGAAGAACATTCAGTAAAATATTTTCCGATCAAAAAGTTATCATCACATTTATTACTAACAATATTATATATTTTTACAACATTTCTGTCCTTTGTTAAAAAATAACAATCTGCTTTTGAGAAGTCACAATTAGTCAATAAAAAATCATTGAAAATAACCTTTTTAAATTGTTTATAGTTTGTATTAAAGTTTAGCAATGGACCAGAATTATGCTCATAAAGAAATTCAATCGAACTTTGAGAAATAGCTTGAATATTATTCAGTCCTTCGATTAAACGACCATAAACTTGATGTAAAGGTTTATATGGACCTTTAACAAGTTTTTTTAATTGACCTAAAAAATTTTCAAATGGAAATGCCGAGAACATATCAAGATTACCAAATACATTTGCATCATCACAAAGATGTATTAAAATATGTACATTATATACTAAATATTGTTTTCCATATATCTGTTCACAATGAATTACAAACTCTCTCAATAATTTATTAGCAGTTTTCACCCCAATTTTTTTGATCAAATAGTTAGAACAAAGAATTGAAATTGCACAGTGAAATAATAAAAAATTTTCGTAAACTCCAATGTCAAGAATATCTTTAAGAACGAGAGGTCCCAAGTACAATAAAAATGTTCGGAACTCAGTGGCTTTCCATCTTGCTAAATCTTTAATAGCTCTGGGTTTTCTATTAATTTCTGCAGGAATAAAACTTGTTAATGATAATAATTGATCGGATAATGTTTTCACCAACAAGCTGCTAAGTCTAACTTTGAGATTACCCCCAATCCAAGAGTTAAGAAGTTTTCGCATAACCCCTAAGCAAACAGCATGCATATAATCAATTGGAAAATTGCTAACTAAGCCAATTTTTAAGTCTGTTAAAGGTGAGACACCTAAATGATGAGTTTCATCTGTTTGCTCATAGAATGTTAAATCAGTTCTTTTACTAGCATTGTTTTTAATTGGCAAAATTACTCGTCCATCTACATAAGATCCGTATTCTGTACACTTGTCACAAGAAGAATATCCGCCATGTGACTTGTGACATTTTATGTATGCTTTTGCAGGCGCATCACAAACAAAACTATGAACTTCTATGGCAAAATTAATACCTTCATGGCTAATTCCATTATGCAATAAAAAATTTAAATCTGCAATAAAATCTTCTAAAAACATTTCTAAAGTATTTGGTTTTGATTCACCGCAAAAAATTCCAATCACAAATGGCTTCATTTTTTTTTGTTTTATTTGACATAAAATAGGCCAAAATTGAGTATTCGAGTCTTTAAAAATAGGCAAACCGTCAATGTTAAAACTGATTTTCAAAGGATTAGACAAATAATTTTTATTTACTTTTATTATTCTGGTCAAAGTATCGTTTAAATTAAAATGAATATATTCACCATTAAGCAACTTTTTTAATTTAATTTTTCGAGGAGTTCTTAGCAATGTACGGCAATCTAATGGTAAATCTGGATGAAAGTCATGAAGAATATGTAGAAGACTAGTAACTGCAGTATGTGTCATTTCTCTCAGATAAAGCCCAATATGTTAATTTTTCCTTTAAACCTGGGATGTTCAAATAATGTAACGTCAGATGAACATATCAGATTTGATTGATTGTCAAATTCATTATCAAAATTTGCTAATTGGGATATGTTATCTGTAGTTGAATATATTACCTTCTAACATATTATGTAGATGGACAGCTACTGTCAACTTGCAAAGGATTATCAAAACAATTATTTTCAAAGTGTCAAGAATGATTGAGATACTTCTTGTCAACTTGCATAGATTTATAGAAGACTGCTTCTTGCCAAATTGCAAAGAATTATTACTACAATTTGCGTTCCCGATTGGAAAGTTGCATTAATTCTCCTATTTAATCGTCGTTAACTAACAATTTCTTTTAATTTGATTTTTTCTTAAACATGTTGTATTAGGTACACTTACAAAAAGTTTTGAAAACTACGTTTATTACTAACTTTTTTAAGAAACGTAGTTTAGAAAAAATAAAAATTGCAAATATTTTTGTGAAATCAAATGTAAAACAAAACTAGTAATATTTTAGTGGTATAAGACTTACTGCAGCAGCCAATATAGATTAGATCGATTGAGTTTCCGGATCTTCGTTTTTTGTTTGCTTCTTTAACATGTTCTTCCGCCTCTGAGGAGCGTGTTTGAGCCAAACTTTTATTGCACTCTCTACCTCATCTTCTCGTATCCCTTGTCCATTCTTCAGAACTGCAGCTGAAAATTAAAAAAAAATATTAAAACAAAATTCATTGTTAAATATTCTCATAACTAAGTCAATTAAAATAAGATTTTTTTATTGTTTGTTGCTTTGTCAAATTAAATAACTTTTTTTGAAACTGCATTAATGTCTTAATTTTCCTTTAAACTTATAAAAAATAAATATTGTAATATCAAAACTTTCTATAGTACTTATTGACTACACAAGTACTAGTAATATTAATTTTTTTTAAATAGATATTCTTAGTAATTGTTATTAGAATACAGACATACTAACATAAAATAATTTTCTTCATTTCTAATTTGTAAAACGGTTTTTTGTTCGATCGTGACCTAGAGTAATTAAATTTTGATGCTGCTAAGTCGCTGATAAGATGCTTCAAAATCCGATTGGTTTTGGAGACTGTTCCGTTTCCCCCGAAAGTAGCAAGATGAGATATCTACAAGTATAAACAAAAAGCATAAGAAGGTTAAACTAAATTTCAAAAAATAAATTAATTATTTCTTACCATTTTTTCACAGTTTTCTTTCGAAGCTTTCAAATATTCTTCAAATTCCTTAACGTCATCGTATGATTTAAGAGGCAAGTCACAAGGAAAATCTGTTGGATCAATTTGCCGTTCTGGTTGTATCTGTGTCAGCAATGCCAATATTTGTTTGTTTTGTTCCTTAATTGTCAAAACATGTCTGCAAAGTAATAAACAAAAACCTATAACATTAACAAAAATTAGTAAATGTTTTGTTAATATAAAATAGAATAAATTAGTACTAACTCTGCATTTTCATTAAATCTCACATCTTCTTTGGCCGGCTTCATCCCTTGAACAATTCTCGATAGAGTAGACTCTGCAGGTGTATTATTAGTAGAAGCTCGAATTTTGTATTAGTAGAGCGTGGAATACGACTCAAAAAACTAGAGATTGGTTGACTTGATGTCGTTCTCACATCATGGCTGAGTTCATCCCCTTCTCCATTTGTAGACACCGTGGAAATCGAAGAATTACTCTTATGAAATTCAACGAAGAAGATCGACGACGCGCAATCGGTGGGTGTAATATTTATTGTTTTTGGTCGTCGTACCAGTTTAGATGAGGAAGTTTTTTCAGCTTTAGAGGTAGAATCACAACCATCGAGAGCTAACTTTTTCGCTGTTGGTTGTCTTCTTCTGACTTTATCCTTCTCACTGTCAGTGTCCAGATTAGACGTGAGTTCGGCCTTTCTCCTTTTTTTAAACGCTGTGTCTAGATCATCTGTAAAAAATTATTAAAAAATATACTTCTGTTTAATTTTAAATTAAAAATTAGATAAATTTCAGTTCTAGCCTAAATAAAAACCCTATAAGCCTCTATTACTGCTGCTTTATTATTTTCAGAAGAAATATAATAAACAAAATATAGTGTTAATAAAAAACTATTAATAAAAAAATATTTTCTTTGTATGATGGCCAGAAAACTCTCAGCCACTTTGCTCACACTACGCCTACTTCCAAGGATCCTTTAAATTCAATAACTGAATATTTTTTATTCATGTTTATCTAAAAGTAATGATTTAAATAAAATTCAATTATTTTTAATGTTGCTCAGCAAATACAAAGTAAGAGTAACGTGTTTTAGCATTAATGTTATTTCCATGACTTAACAATGTAACTGCTACGTACAAGGCATGTTACATCGCAGTTACATTATTGAATGGAGAATTATAACATTAATGTTATGTTACTGTTGTATGTTACTATGTGTGGATTCATGCAAGCAAAACTTACCATTGATAGAAATAGTTAGGGCCTATTCAGACAAACTTGCATTGTCGCATAATACATATGCACAGAGAAATTGACTAATACAAAAATGGTATATTGCTTATGCTCTTCATATTAGAAGCGTGATTGATTAATTTTTTTGTACATATGCGTTATGTCTATATAAATTTGTTTGAATAGGCCCTTAACCATTTGATAAAAAATTGAGGTTGCATGTTCGTGTTTGGAATATATTAAACAGCTTTAAATAGGTATTTAGCTTTTAAATAATTTTTAGTGTTAATAATTGCTTGTGCATGAATTTGCCATAATCTTTTATCATCAAAGTAAGGAATTTTCAATGAATAACACGTGAACGCCATAACCATGAAACCACGTGTATCCATCTGTTCCTGATTGTAACTTAAACTATTAAGAATATAATTAAGATACATACGTACCTGAATAAAGACACGGCTATACACTTTCAAAATAAATAATTACATTCACTCCGATGAATAACGATTATGATAAAACCAATATCGATAACGCGACGAGTACTATGATGAAGTAGAGACAATGGCACACAGAACGCGGCCCTTGCCCTCGAGAGTGCGCATGAAAGATACTCAATCTCTTAACGGCGGGCAGACGAACAATGAACGTACAAAATATTTACGTATATACATATATAATATATAAATATATTAAAAAATAAATATTTTAACAAAACGTGTTATTTAAATAACGTCAGTATAATGTCTTACTCACTTGTTTCAACTGACGTCACTCCAAAGACCAATAATTACATCATATATGACGTTTTACTTATGACGTATAAACTGAGTCATTATTATGACGTTCAAAATAACGTCAGTTTTGGGTCATAGTCACCAATTAGTGACAAAAATCAAGTAAATTTACGTCATTACAACGTCAGCTGGTTGCCTGG
>JALHBL010001392.1:0-255789 GCA_023638675.1 Camponotus pennsylvanicus
GAACCCCAACGTATCGGGGGGAAACGGACTGTCGAGGCCATTCGCCCTCATCTGCCCGAATGGGTAGACAGGGCGCGAGAGGAGGGATCACCTACCGAATGACGCACGTGCTCACTGGACACGGTTGTTTCGGTGAGTACCTGTGCAGGATAGGAAAAGAGCGCATCGAAGAGTGCCACCACTGCGATTACCCGTGCGATTCGGCGCAGCATACGCTGGAGGTCGTGCCCGAGCGTGGGCGGCCGAGCGCGCGGACCTAGTGGCCGCAGTGAGGGCGGACCTCTCCCTCCCGGCCATAATAACAGCTCCCGACAGATGGGCGGGAGGGAGGAGGGCGTGGAGAGCAGTGTCCTCCTGCGTAAAGTCATGCTGCGGAAGGAGGACGCGGAGAGGGAGAGGCGCGGCGAAGCAAGACGACGCTGCCGCGGCCCCCTCCCTCCGCCGGGAGACGGGGGCATGCCTCCGTCAGTGGGCCACCCTCAAGAAGGCGGAGGCACCATAGACCCCACCGTCCTCCCCAACGAACCGGTGGGGGGATGACCTCGACAGGGCGCGGGGACACCGGTAGGGTCTCCCCTCCCTACCGAAGAGGATGGGGGTGCTGCTGGGGGCAATCGCTCCCACAGCAGCACCTTTCGGTAGGAGAGACGGAGCCCTCCCAAGGTGTGGCCGAATCCATCACCATAGGGAGAAGGAGGGCGCGCGCCGGCACACGATAGAGATGAAGAGCCCTGGGGTGCTGCCCGAATCCCAACCCCCTCTCGGGGGGAGGGAGGGGGGCCCACCTCGGGGCTCGGGGAGGACCGGGGCTCGAGCGGGAGACTCCGCCCCGACCCCGCCCCCGGAAACACCGAGGAGGGTGTGGCGTAGAGGTGATGCTCTGCGTGTTGGGGCCGGCTCCGCAAATGGGGGGGGGGGCAACGGCTGGGGGGGGGCCCATATCCATATGTTAGGTCGAGTGGTGGGGGGGGAGGGAGGGGGATCGCATAGCGCGCCCGGTCCGCCGTAAGCATCCGGTGGAGTTTTAGTGTGTTAACCGGTCCTTCAGACCGGGAGTCCCCATAACCCCTCTCCTCCCCGGGGTAGGGCGGGTAATCATAAAGGATTTTTCTACCGTTATAAAAAAGGTACAGCCTGGGTGAGGTGCCCAATTGCTGCGGCAAACACTATCGCCGCAGCGGGCAAATTGAAGATCGGATGGACCAAGGTCCGCGTTGAAGCACTGGAGGAACGGTCCCACCAGTGCTTCAAGTATTGGAGTAAGAGCCATGTACGCGCCCAATGCGGTAACGGTGCCGATAGATCGGCCAACTGCTACCAATGTGGACAGCAAGGCCACATCGCCCGGGACTGCACATCGCCGGCCAGATGTCCGGTGTGTGCAGATCTCGAGCGCCCCGCAATCATCGTGCGGGATCTAAGGTGTGCAGCGCTCCGAAAAACAGGGAAAAAGGGGAACACCACTGTACCCCCCATCTACTGCCCCGCTGCGGAGGTACCCAGAGGCCGAAGAGGGCCGGAACCCTGCACGGAGGCGGCGATGGATTGTGAGCCCCTCTTGCACAGGCAGCCCAGAGTGAGGGAGGGGGCACGCAGCCCTCGGAACACCGGTGGAGACGCAGGATCCCTCCACGGGTGATTACATGGAGGTGACGCCGGAGGAGCAAGACCGTTGAGATTAATATGGCGATCAAACTCCTTCAGGTCAACCTGAACCACGTCAGGCCCAGCATTCTCTGTGCAGTCTGACAGAACGTGGTTTCGGATTGGCCATTGTCGCCGAGCCGTATCGCATCCCCGAAGATAATCCAAATTGGATAGGGGATAATCGCGGTTCGGCGGCAATAGTGCGGGCGGACATCGACTCACCCCTCTCAAATGTATCGAGAGGGGAGTGGGTTTCGTCGCGGTTCAGTGGGGGTCCATGCGCGTTATTTCGTGTTATGCCCCCCCCCAGCTGGTCCCTGGAGGACTTTGACTCGCTCCTCGATCGGGTAGGAGCGATCACCGCCGATACCCTCGGTGTCACCCCCGTTTGCCCGCTCATCATAGCCGGGTATTTTAACGCCAAATCCCCGGCATAGGGCGAGTCAAAAACGAACGCCAGGGTTCGAACTCTGATCAGGTGGGCGAGTCAGCTCGGTCTACACGTTCTTAATGTAAGCTGGACCAGCACCTATTCGCGGCCGCAAGGGGAGTCCATCGTCGATATTACGTTGGGCTCCCGGAGAGTCGTGAACACGGTGCAGCTGGCGCGTCACAGAGGATCTGAGGGGGGAAACCCTCTCAGACCACTAATATACCAAGATAATCCTCGGAAATACGCGCCAGCCGTTACATCGCCCACCCTTGAGAGACCATCTCTAATTTGGGTTAGTATGCCCAAATTTGAGTGTCGTTTATTAAGCTGTTTGCAAAATCCGTTACTTAAACCTGTATTAACCACGCAGGCAATGTAATCGTTATATAAAGGATTAAGAGTGAATCAAAATTATTGGTAAAAATAGCTAAAAATATACATTTTATTATAGGGAGAAACAATAATAGGAAATAAATCAAATAATAACTGTAATGTCAACTAATAATGACTGTAATAGGTATGATGACAAATGTAAAAAATTCATGTGGCGTAAAGAAAATAACTTACATTGATGATAGAAAGATCACATGGTCAGCGTGGTCATTATTGGTGTCGAAATTGCTTAACAATAAATCGACAAACGAGCGCCAACATTCCGAAACGACGATAACGGCACAAGTGGCCTGAGATAACAATAAGTCGTTTAGTAATAACAATTTCTGTGTATGACCCTCAAACGTAAGGAAGTTTATTTATTACTTCATTATACATATCGGGAAAACGATCTGTATCCGTCTGTAAATTTAAACCATTTTGTTGTCGTTTAATGGACATTTCAGAGGTTAATCTTTTATTATAAAAAACTTCTCTGTCCAATATTTTAACCGTCCCATCTGAATTCATGATTGAAATTTAACCTGTGTGTTGTAATAACGGACTTGTTCGTTGTGTTTCTATTTATATGTTTCTTATGTTCATTAATTCTTGTGCTCAATTTCCTACTTGTCTGTCCAACGTAAGATGCGTCACAGTCACCACTTTCAATTTTGTATACATTTGTATTCGAGTTCTTCGGAATGGCATCTTTATGGCCCATAATGATAGAATTTAGTTTATTAAGGCTGTAATAAAATAAAGTGGTATCAGTGTCTTTTAAGATGTTTTTTAAACTATCTGTTAAGGAAGATAAAAAAGGGACTGTGAAATATGACGAAGATGTTTTTTCAATGGCAGACTTGTTAGCTGTGGTTTCTCGTGTCAGGAAAAGGAGTCTACGATTAATCGTGTCGAAAATGAACTTTAATGGGTATCCATTGTAAATGAGGATTCTAATAATGAGGCTGATGTTTTTGCAGTGGAACTTTGGATGCGACAACATGAAGGCTCGGTCAATCAGACCAATAATCGTACCTCTTTTCTGGCATTCAGGATGCTGCGACAGGAAGTTCAAATATCTGTTGGAAAAGGTTGGTTTATGGTACCAATCAAAAAGGAGCCTATTATTCTCTGATATAATGGTGATCTCTAAAAAACTGAGACATTTGTTAGCCTCAACCTCCATTGTGAATTGCAATCGCGGGTTGAGAGAATTGAAAACAGATAAAACATGGTCGATAAGGTTAGTGGGAAAAGCAGTAATTATATCGTCCACATACCTAAAATAAAACTGTGGTGTAAAGGTTATAATGTGTTCAGGGCTCTGTTTTCTAAGTCCTGCATTACAATGTCAGCTATGATCGGTGAAAGGGGGAGCCCATAGGAGTGCCAAAAGATTGTCTGTAAAATGTGTTATTAAAAACAAAGAAAGAGGAATCTAGCACAAATCTCACTCCATACAGAAACTCAGATTCAGGTAGATTAGTATGTCCTCTGATAAAGTTCCATCTTCTAGAAACACCATCCAATGCGAGATCAATCGGGATATTGGTGAATAAAGACACCACATCAAGTGAGATAAGTTTATGATCCTCTTCTAATCGCACGTCATTTAACTTATTGACCAATTCAAAACTATTCTCTACAAAGCCGCGAGCTAGAGGGAAACTCGCTCATAATTTTATGGAGAAATAAAGCTAACTGATAAAGAGGACTGTTAATTGATGAGACAATAAGTCTGAACGGACAATTATGCTTGTGAATCTTAGGCAAACCGTATGCCCGTGGGAGTGTGCCCTCACTGAATGATAATGAGCGGTATGATTTTAATGATGTATTCTTTATTTTTCCATTTAGTAAGTAATGCACGTAAACTAGAAATTAATCGATTGATAGGATTTTTATTTACCACAACATAGGTTTCATCTTTTAGTAGCTTTTCAATCTCAAGAATATACTTGTCTCTGTCCAGTGCAACAGTGACGTTGCCTTTATCGGCTCGTGTGACGATTAGGTTGAGATTCTCCTTGAGGAATTTTTTTGTGATCGAGTTAAGATGTAGTAACTCCTTATGAGTCTTGGATAGTGGATAGCGGTAAGAAGGTAAAGAATTAATAATATTAGCAAATCTGTTGCGGACAACAATGCGTTTATCAGGAGGAAGTTTACTAAGATTATTTTCATGATTAACAATGAAATTGGTAGTTACTCTAGTGGTATTAATTGCAGGTAGGCTAAAATTTCCACCCAATTGTAAAAAACTTAATGTTATCAGGAATATGAGTTGATGACTTATTTATAAACCATTTATCTTTGATGTCCTAAATGTTGTATTTGATGTTAGAAAACGACGAGGGTTCAATGTTAATAATAATTTTGTCGGCATCACAATTAGGAGACTGTTGATTTTTTCGATAATTATTGTGGTAGGCTGGAACTGTTCCAGTGTTAACCACGTTTGATACATGTTGTGATCTCACTGAATTTCTCAATGAATGGGTCTGATATCAGTCACTTTATTATGTTTGTCTATAATTTTTTTAAACTTCTTATCAAGCCTCTTACGTGTATGGTGATAAAAGGTAAATAAGGGACCGCTCTGTTTGTTAAAAAACAAATAGAATCCGGGATGTTAGTCAGTATTTGTTGTGTAGTGATGTAAATGCGATCGTGGTTGAATTTAATACTTTTGTATGTGTCGTTAATTTCCAATTTCAAAAACTTTCTCAAGTTTGAGGGTCATACACAGAAATTGTTATTACTAAACGACTTATTGTTATCTCAGGCCACTTGTGCCGTTATCGTCGTTTCGGAATGTTGGCGCTCGTTTGTCGATTTATTGTTAAGCAATTTCGACACCAATAATGACCACGCTGACCATGTGATCTTTCTATCATCAATGTGTTTCTTTACGCCACATGAATTTTTTACATTTGTCATCATACCTATTACAGTCATTATTAGTTGACATTACAGTTATTATTTGATTTATTTCCTATTATTGTTTCTCCCTATAATGAAATGTATATTTTTAACTATTTTTACCAATAATTTTGATTCACTCTTAATCCTTTATATAACGATTACATTGCCTGCATGGTTAATACAGGTTTAAGTAACGGATTTTGCAGACAGCTTAATAAACGACACTCAAATTTGGGCATACTAACCCAAATTAGAGATGGTCTCCGCCAACCTCAAGAACCGTTTAAACCTGTTACCATTATATGATGGACATCCTTAGCGCTTCCATTTGCGTCCCCCCAACAATAAGTATATTTAAAGATGCCACCCTATATACATGTTTGTTTGCATTATATTTCTGCGAATGTGCTTTATGCTTTCCTTGATATTTAATTTGCGCTGATGATGACTTGAAAATAAGTCGAAACGTCCGCACACTCATGACTTTGTAAATAATTATATGTACATTTTGTTTTGTATTTTTTTTGTTTCTTTCTTTTTTGTATTGTTTGTTAGCTGCGATATAAATATATAATGATACTTGATAATTTTTAATTTTGACATTTTATATTAGTCCTCTGTCTTCTCTATCTTTTTAATTGTCTCACTAAATTAGATGAGAAGCTCGAGGCCGCCTTGATGTCGGTCTTCTGGAGCTTGCCGGAAGGCGAGGTGGGGCGGGATATCCACGAGCAAGTGGAGTGGCTTCGGGGTGAGATGCACAAAGTGTGCGATGCCTCAACAAGGCTACCAGATTGCATACGCTGCGTCCAGCGGCGGCACGATTTGTATCCCCACCACTTTTGGACACAGGCATAAGCGCTCGTTGAACGCTAGATGCCTTTGTGTCCGAAAGTGGTGGGGATACAAATCGTGCCGCCGCTGGACGCAGCGTATCCAGTCTGGTAGCTTGTGCCTAAATGCCCCGGGTCACAAAGTCTCGTCCCAAAAGAGCGACGTACTGGTGGACGGAGGAGTTAGCCGAGTTGCGGCGCTCCTCCGTCCGAGCTCGTCGCACCCTCTCGCGAATCCCGCGGCAAGGCCGCGAGGAAGAGAGGGTGGAGGCTCTGGCTACATACCGGGCTGCCAGGAGTGCCCTGAGCAGTGCCATAAGGAAGTCTAGGGCACGTTGTTGGGATGAACTATTAGCATCCCTCAACGCGGACCCATGAGGACGTCCATATAAAATAGTGACGAAGAAGTACAGACCATGGACGCCCCCCGTGACCGAGACCCTGGTTACTCCAGTCCTCAACCAAGTGGGGTCGAGGGGTCCACATTGGAATGGGGTCCGGACATTAGCGGACTCCACGACATTCCAGAGGAACTGGAGATATCCGGGAGGAACTTGCCCGGGCCGTCCGGAGAATTGGGTCGCATAAGACCCCCGGACCGGACGGCACATCGGGTAAGATTTGGGTCCGAGCCCTATGCTTCCTACGAGAACGCCTGAGGCACCTGTACAACCAGTACCTCAGGCAAGGGGTGTTTCCTTAACAATGGGAGGAGGCCAAACTAGTCCTCCTTCCAAAGGCAGGCAGGAAAGCGAGTACTCCGTCGGCCTATAGGCCGATCTGCTTGCTGGACGAGGTCGGGAAACTTTTCGAGAGGATTCTCGCCGCCCGACTCGTTTAGCATTTGTCCCAGGGACGGAACCTCCATGAGGAACAATATCTTCCGTGAGGAAAGATCAACTGTCGACGCAGTTCTGCGCGTCAGATCCCTCACGGAGGCCGAAGTACGGGACGGCGGGGTTGCGTTGACGGTGTCCCTAGACATCGCCAATGCATTTAATACCCTGCCGTGGGATAGAGTGGGGGATGCCCTTCAACATCACGGAGTCTCCCGCTACCTCGTGGGGGTTATAAACGCCTACTTCCGGGACAGGAGGCTGGGGTTCGTCGGGCCCGACGGACTCCGGCACCGACGGAGTATCTGCTGTGGTGTTCCGCAGGGGTCCGTGTTAGGCCCCCTGCTATGGAAAATCGCCTATGACAGGATTCTCTGCCTGCCGTTGCCCCGGGGCTGCCACGCGATCTGCTACGCAGACGACACTCGTGGTAGCTACCGGATTGGGGAGACCCTGGCCAGGACCGAGACGGCGGTGGCACGCGTGGTGCGTGGCATTACCGATATGGGTCTTAAGGTGGTGGCGCATAAAACGAAGGCTCTTTTCTTTTATGGAAAATCCTCCGGCCAGCCGCCATCCGCCCATATCGGTATAGGAGGTACCTCCATCCTGGTGGGGTACCGGTTAAAATATCTCGGTCTCCTACTGGATGGCAAGTGGAGTTTTGGACTTCACTTCGAAGTCCTTGCCCCTAGAGTGGAGCGAGCCAGGCTCCTGCCGAAATTTAGGAGTCCGGATGGCCGAATCAGCCGCATTTATATGGGCACCGTGAATTCGGTGGCCCTGTACGGCTCGCCCGTATGGGCGGCGGATCTCGCGGTCATACGACACGCCAAAGACAGGTTCCGGCGTGTCCAGCGTTGCATGGCCGCGAGGGTTGTCAGGGCCTACCGCACGGTGTCCCATGCGCCGGCCACTGTCCTCGCGGGTTGGCCACCCCTCGAGCTGCTCGCCGAAATGTACGCCGTGCTATCGGCGCGAGCGGGGGCTCCGGGTTGGTCTGGGAAAGAAGTTGCCCACGAGGATAAAGAAGGTCATCCAGCTCCACGCCCGACGGTCCCTCGTGGAGAGGTGGAATGCCCACCTCTCCGACCCACGTACTATGGGTCGGTGGACCGTCGGGGTCATCCGGCCCTGTCTTGGCGAGTGGCTAGACAGGGCTCACGGGATGGTCACTTTCCGTCTGACGCAGGTGCTCACCGGGCATGGTTGCTTTGGTGAGTACCTGTGTCGGATCAAGAAGGAAAGCACCACGTCGTGCCACCATTGCGGTGCAGCTCGAGATACGGCGCAGCACACCCTGGCCGAATGCCAGGGTGGGAAATGGGCTGCGCCGTGAGCTCACCGTCGGTGGAGATCTCTCGCTGCCAGTCCTTGTGTCTAGGATGATGGGCAGCGAGAGTACATGGAAGGCGGTCGCCTCCTGCTGCGAGCAAGTAATGCTGCAGAAGGAGGCGGCCGAGAGGAATCGCCGCCGCCAGGAGGCGGAGGCGGCGGCAGCGGCAGCTGCTGCGGCAGTCGCCACCAGCAGCGTGAGGAGAGCGTGGAGGAGCAAGAGGAGGAGGAGGAGGAGGATGCAAGTGGGATGAGCGCGAGATCGTCAACCCCCACTTCTCCTCCACTCGCGAGGCTGCGGCCTCGGGTCAGACCAAGGGGGAAACGTCGTCGCCGTCGCCTTTCTCACAAAGAGAAAGGTGACATTAAGGGGTTAGACCACTGTGACGGGCGTTTTTTCAGGGTAATTTTCAGGAATTAGTTTCTAACAAAATATTTATGGAATCAGTAATTTTTTTTATTATCTTCTATACACATTGAAGAACGTGTCAAAATTTTGTTGTCCAAAAAAATATAACTCGTCGAGTTAAGCCGCTTCGCCCATCCCTATGATTTTCACGCATGGTCGGATGGTGTACATGATTTCGCGAAAACCAGTCGTCTGAAACAAAAATAAAAAATATGCTCATTATCTATATTGTATTGGCTTTCGGTTGACAGAGCATTTTATTTTTTTTTTATTTTTGGCGACGAGAAAAAAATTCCTGAATTTTTGACTGCAATTTTTGGGCCCAAATTACATGTTATTATTATTAATAATTATTGAACAAAACATAATATTGACAAAATCGTCCGTCAACCGAAAGACACTAGTCCTTAGAATAAGTGTACCAAATTTCAAGTCGATTCGTTAATTATATCTCGAGATATCGTGTACACCGTTTTGAAAAACATAGTTTTGAGAAAAACGCGTTTAAAGTTTTGGTACTAGTTTTTTCAGTGAAAAAATGTATTTAAGCTTCTTACCCCTTAATCTGCCATTCCTGCCTCATAAAGGGGACCTTCCTCTTCATAAAAATCTTCTTCAAGAGCCGATCTCATCGCTCTTCTTTCGACTCTTCCCTCTTTTGAGGCCTCGAATGATCGCGCGTCGGCAATTGAAATCCTGGTGTCATCCACCTCTGTGCACAATGCAACGGCATTTAGTCCAATTATTATATTCATAATGTGCATCATTTTTAGAAGACTCTCGTAACCTTCGTTGAAAATGCTCGCTGCCAAATATGATGCAATTTCTACCGTCTTTGCGCCGCTGAACACTCCCTTTGGAGCGAACGACCATATGAGAGCGTTGAGACTTTCATTGTTATTTTGCGTAAACCCTCCTATGTACCGCTGTAGTAAATTTTCGCTGCTTAGCTCTTCGTAGATAGGAGTGATTGCGCTCAATACGTAATCGCTGAGAGCCGGTTTATGTGAATACTCGGCCAGTTTGCCCTGAGCCTTTGCCTTCTGCCAGGTACACCAGCTGTCATCCCCAGGCGGACAGCTATCGTGCTGCGGATTTGTATCGGTCGACGATTTATGCTTCAACGTAGCCCAGATTGCCGTCTTCATATCTTCTGCGGAATCTTTATTTCTTCGTATTGCGAGGCCGTAAAAAACACAGCTCATCAAAGAGCTTTGCTGTGAGCTTGCCTTTACCACCGAGGCCTTTCGTTTCTTTTTTCAATTTCCGAAGTCGGGCTCCCATTCTTTTTTGTACGTGACCAACGCATTCTTTTTTCAATACAGTGCAATCTTCACCATAAGGTCGAGATTCGAAAATGCCTTTAAAAGTTTTACTATCGCCGTCACCAATATATGAAGAATATCTAATGTTGTGCAATTCTTCTGATCTTGAGAACATCTCGACAGCCGCGTCCACCTCCATTTTTCCGGCACTTCCAATGTGATTCGCACTGCATTCGTCTGCATGGGATTCCATCCATACCTCGTATTCCATGGTGTCCATTTTCGGCTTCCAGTACTCGCACTGTTTACAATATGAACATTTCACAAGGAGATCAAGTACTTTTCCGTATAATGGCCGATCAACGTTGTCACTCCTTGCAACGACGAAAATCCTCGCTTTCTCCACGTTCCATCGCCAGAAACTGTCAATCCTGTTGGTTCGGCTACATTTTCGGCATTTTTCGTCAACTCTCTCTTCAGCAGCAGCTTCCGAAAACAGTGAATTGGTCACGGCTTTCGACGCACAAAGCACATTACAAATCACGTCATAATAAACTTTTTTGCTGAACATTTTCGGGAGGTCCATTATACCGCAAAACTTTCGAATGCCATCGTAACCGACACCAAGGATTCTCATCGTGAAAACGATACGCCTGTTAATTTCGTAAGCGTTTTTTATGAGCCGACAAGAGTTGATGTAGCGTGGTTCACAATTATTGCAATTGATGACTAACTTGAATCCAAGTCCACGAATACTTGATTCAGAAAAAGTCAGATTTCCGTCGCACTCTTTGCACTTCACCATTTCGCTCAGTGTTGAAAAGAAGGATAAAAACGTTATCAGACGATATCCGTGGGCAGCATTTACTGGCACTTCCACCGAGCCCGTTTTTAGTTTTTTCGCGGAAGCACCTGTCGATGCAGTTTTACTCTCGAACGAATGTCGATTCGGTGGCGCCGGTCTTTTTTTATTTCGTGAGGGTCGTCCGGGTCTTTTACGCGCACCCTTTCTCTCACCCGATGATCGCCTCATTTTGAAAGAAATCAGAAAATTTTCAACCGTCGACGATACGTTCAGCGGCACGAGAAACAGCGAACTGATCACAGCTGTTCTAAATTTTGACCATAACATTACGCAATACTGGCATGCTTTTTGTCGAAAATGCTTCTAACTGAACATAAAATACTTCTAACGACACCTGTTGGTGTATTAGAGAAGTTCAAAATTGAATGGTGTCATTATGCTGAATCCGCCGAGCAGGTAACGATTTATCGCAGGTACGCGTTTCGGAGCATTTCGGAACGCTTGAGTAATAGCTCGAAATTTCAATGAAAACGACTTCGGGCGGGTATGAGACCTTTTGTCCCTTATTCTAGAGGGTTGAAAGAATTTTTTAAGCCAATAAAAAAAATTCGATTTTTTGAAAATTTCACAATGGTCTAACCCCTTAAGGTGGGGAGCGAGAGGTCGGAGGACCACCCTCTAACTAATGCTCCCTCCACTTCCAACACCTAAACGGGATGGCGAGGAGGAGAGGTTCGCCTCCCTCCTCACGGTCGCCGCGGCGCGACCACGTAAAGGAAGAGGGGTCACAGCCCCTCTTCGCACGTGTGGCATGCCGCATTCGTTGTGTCAGCTGGGGGAGGCTTGCTCCCCTAATAAGCACTACTTACATGGGGGAGGCCTGCCTCCCCCGACAGGAGTCAGCCCGTGAAACCGACCAAATCACGCACCCCAACTCCCCAGGAGGCCAGGACACCGGAGCCATCGCCAGGGACGTCGGGATCAGCGAAGGACGCCGAAAAATATAAATCAAAAATAAAAGCCATGATTCTAAGCCCGGAAGGGAAGCTAATCCCCTTTCGAAAGCTGGACAAGATATCAGAAAGCAAAGAAGAACAAAAAGAGGAGGAAAAGACTGATAATCCTAATAAATACAAATATATTTTGTAAAAAGAGAAAATATATATATATATTATAACCATGTAAAACTATTGTATGCGTATTATTATAATAACCTATAATTAAAATATAAGCAAACGTGTAAAATGGCAAAACACGCGAAAGAAAGGCCATACAGAGCGAAAGTGCAAATAGTGCACAATAAAAGTGCACTATGATAGAAATAAGATAACTAAAATATATATATAATAGTAAAC
The DNA here is from genome assembly GCA_023638675.1 of Camponotus pennsylvanicus. Taxonomy (NCBI): domain Eukaryota; kingdom Metazoa; phylum Arthropoda; class Insecta; order Hymenoptera; family Formicidae; genus Camponotus; species Camponotus pennsylvanicus. The sequence goes on from JALHBL010001392.1 coordinate 12,219, forward strand.
TTATGTAACTTAGTATATAAACAAGTAAAAAGTATAAATCTAAGTAAATAAGATAGAAAAATATCGTGTGCGCATAAATTTGATAACTGCGCATGCTAAAATATCATTAGAACGCGAAAAGTGCAAACGCGCACGGCACTCGAGTGCAAGAGACCGACTGCGCATGTATATGACGCCTGCGCAGCCGAAAACTTGTACCGCGCATGCGCAACGCGCCTGCGCAATAGAAAATCGAGAAAACCAATGGGAAAACGGCTCTGTTAGCAGCGCGTAGCATCTACGAACGCGCGGAAACGCCCACTGGCGTTGATGGTGGGGATGAAACGAGTGGGGAGACCCATATATAAGGAGCTGCAGAGCTCATTCTTGAGCTTTTTCCCGGACGCGTGCGATGCATTAAAAAAACCGTTACGAAACCGAGAATTATTGTTCCGCGAACACGGCGATATAGTGTAATTGAGCTTTTTTCCGGATGCGTGCGAAGTATAAAAAACCGTGACGAAACCGAGAATTATTGTTCCGCGAACACAGCGATAAAGTGTTAATTGAGCTTTTTTCCCGGACGCGTGCGATACATTAAAAAATCGTAACGACGAGATTATTGTTCCGCGAACACAGCGATAAAGTGTTAATTGCGTTTTATTTCGAGGGCGTCTCATTAGCGTGTAAACCGAGAAATATACGTATCGCGAGTACGGCGAGACAGTGCATTTTGTAAAACCGTTTTTCTGAAGACGAAACATTTATAACCCGAGTTCTTTTAATTGTGTTTATTAAATATATTATTAAATACTAAAATTGAACATTGACGGTTAATTTATTTTATCCCAGCGATAAAATCAAAGATCCTAAATCCCGGTAGTGACTAGTCCGTCCGGAAGTGATCTAAAACAATAAATAAATATTTGTAAAACAAATATTAACTTGTTGGTGACTTACCTGTGGGAATCCAATCCGGTGACGTCATCAATCCAGGGCTGTCCAACGGTGATATCCAGCGGCGACCTGAAACAGAGAAAACATTAGTGAAGGGAATCACGAGGAGGAAACATCGCAGATTTCTTCATTGATGCGCAGTCGGCGGCCATCACGCAACCAGATACGGCGGCGTGACGCAGCAGTACGACGCAGTCGGCAGCCATTGTGTAACTTGATACGGTGGCGCGACGCAGTAAGGCGAGGCCAGAGGATCTTTTCCAGGGATCTCAGCTTTCTGCAAACCAAATATCCTTGCTTGTTGGTGGATAAACAAGCTGGCGACCGTAATAATTAAAGGTAAGAAACTTACATCCTCGGATCTTATCGAACAAGTATCAGTCGTCCGATTACAGTTATATTGGGCGCGAGTGTGCGTTTGTGCGTGTCTATTCTCGGAAAAAACCGCGTCTTCCGGATTTGTAGAAGTAGGATCTCGAAGTCCGATCGTCATCGATCCGTGGGTTTGCGGTAATTGCGAGCGTTCGTCGTACGGCGACGTATCCGCGAGTTTAGCAAAATACGCTATAAACTCAAAGCCGAAGACAACTTGGCGACCGTGACAGGACAGTCATTTTCGTGTGTGCCGAAAGTTGAAACGGAAAACGTGCGGAATAATTTCGCGACGCTTTTCAAAAAAACGATTCGACGACTAAGCGGGCGTGTGACTCATAGTTCGCGTGTTAGCCGACGGGAGAGTAGTATACGCGCAAATAAACAAAATTAGCAGAATGTCGATTCAAAAAGAAAGCGACAAGGTGCAAATCGAAGCGACGGGCGCGCGAGTGATGCGATCACCTGTCAAATCGAGAGATAATATTCTCACTCGAGCGCAAGCAAAACGCGTGAACGAGGAGAGAGAAGAATTTCGCGACGCGGAAAACGCGGGCGGAAAAGAGACGGAAATTCCTAGGGACAGAGACTTCTGGGAATTATTCGTCAAATTAAGCAAAAAATTAGACGCGTTAGAGACGCAAATCGTAGAATCTAGACGCGACGGCAAAAGTCACGAAGCCTCTTCGGTAAGTGACGTAGCGACGGAACGCGGAAAAGAGGAAACGGCGTCGAGCGTTGTCAAAATTGCTGAAAACGCAGTCTTAAATGCGCGATTACCGCGTGGAGGCTGGTTAAAAAATCCTTTCGAAGATTTAAAATTTTTCGGAAGAACCGATCGACAGAATCCGATAAAATTCATTAAGCGTTTCGAACGAATCGTAGAATACGAAAATGTCGGGGAAATCGATCAAATCTATTTCTTCGCAAAATGCATGCGAGGATCTGCATCGACGTGGTTCGAAGTCAGAGAACCCGACACGATCAATGAAGCTAAAGAATTGTTCATCCAACATTATTGGAACGAGGAACAACAAGCTAGATTTCGGGAAGAAATGTATACCGGAAAATATAACGCTAACGGTACGGAAACGATGGCTGAATACGCGTTAAATATAATGAAACAGGCGAAATGTCTGGATCCGCCGATGACGGATAAAGAAATTATACGATGCGTGAAACGACATTTTGGAAATAGTGTCGCGCGCGAAATAAGACCAACTACGGTCAAAAATGTCGAAGATTTCGTTCAACTTCTTGACGAGATCGAAATCGAGCGTGAGCGGAATAAGAAATTATTCGACGCGAAGAAACGCGAAATTAAAGACAAAGTTCCGACGGATAAAAAACGCGAAGGCGGGATAAAACCGTGGAATAAAAATAAAACCGCGGAGGATAAGAAACCGAACCGCGGAGATGAATCGAAAGAATCGTATAATAATAAATATACGAAAAATAAAGATTTCGAGAAATCGAAGGAAAGCGACGGCAAAAGCTATTACGCGAAGGGCGATCATACGGACGAGACTGCGCGAAAAAATGAGAAACCGAAAAATAATAACGTGGCCGCGAAAACGGATAAAACCGCGTTCAACAAGGGTTTTTCCACGCAGCGAAATCTGGCGGTCGTTAAAGCGGAAAGCCAAGCCGAACAGTCTGATGAAGACGAGAATGGCGAGGAAAAATCGCCGAAACTCGCTGTAATTCGTGCAAACCGACAAAAGCCGAATAAGCGAGAAAATAAAAATAAAGTAGAGCGTGACCGCGTAAATTCACAGCGATTCGCAAAACTTAAAATCCACGTCGAAGAGGATGAAAAATCCGACAGCGCGACGGAAAATAAAGACGAAAAACATCGCGACGGTAAATTTAAAAAAATCGACAAAATAAAAGTAAGCGCTAAAACTGAAAAAATGTTAAGCGAAGAAATTGCCGATAATGAATTTAATCCAAGCGATAATGGGGCAGCAAACGGCGAATGGTTAGTCGAAAGCGTCGAAGAAAATACGGAAAATAAAATCCAAAGCGACGTCGAGACGAAAATAACCAGAACGACGGAAAGTCCCAAAATTAACAAACGCGTAAAAGACAAAATTGTCGTGCGCGAAAAGAAAACGCGTAAAATGGTTAAAAATCCAGTTACGTCATTAGAGAGAGGGGGAGAGCGCGTGAAAGACGATACGCTTGAGCGCGGCGAAGCGACGCGCAGTGCGGCGAAGCACTGTGACGCAACAGTAGAGAGAGAGAGAGAACGCGTGAAAAGCGATACGCCTGAGCGCGGCGAAGCGATGCGCAGCACGGCGAAGTACCGTGACGCACCGTTAGAAAGAGACAGAGAATGCGTGAAAGGTGATACGCCTGAGCGCGGCGAAGCGACGCGTGATACTAATAAATATTGCGACGCGATAATAAAAAAGAATAGCGTTAAAGACGATAAAGTCAAACGCGATAATGTGTTACGACGCACATCAATTACGCATAAAGCGAAATTACGGGAGACGGTCCAAGACCAATCCAAAGACATTTTACCTACGGAAACGGTTAAAACGAATAAAAATAAAATACCTTCCGTGCGTATAAATAAAATAATCGACGAAGTCGATGAACTAACGCGAGAAGATCAAAAGAAGAAAAAATCGATCGGTTCCGCGTATATTGATATTGAGGTCGGTGAATTGAGTGTAAAAGCATTGCTCGACACCGGTGCCGAAATATCCGCAATGACGAAAGCATTATTTGATTCGCTTATCGAAATAAAAGCGATAACCCGCGTGATACCGCTACGAAAATTTTCACTCGTAGGAGCGTTCACCGATAAAGCGCAAACAGCCGCGAATAGAGCGCAAATTACTTTTAAATTTTGCGACAAGGAATTTACACACGAATTCGTAGTAGCAAAGACACTCGCATATAATATAATTCTAGGACTGGATTTCATGCGACAGAATTATATCGCGGTATATTGCGAACCGAATGACGTGTTAATAAAATTCCGCGACGGAAAGCAACACCGCGCAGAGATATTTGCTCTGTCCGTAGAAGAGACAGAGGAATGTTTTAATAAAATTTTGCGTGAACACGAGAGTGTGTTCGAAAATAGGATAGGGTGTGTAAATCATTATTCCCATCAAATCCTTATGAACCACGACAGACCTTTCCGAATGAAGCCATATCCAGTACCGGATGCTCATCGATCAAAGGTAAGACAACATCTCAAAGACCTGCAAAAGGCCGGGATAATCGAAAAATCATCGACTCAATTCATTAATCCGTTAGTAGTCGTGATTAAAAAATCGGGGGAAATTAGACTGTGTCTAGACGCGCGAGAACTGAATAAAAGAATGTGTAACGAGCATGATCAACCTCCAACGATCGAAGAAGTTTTCCGACGAATAGGAAATAAAAAGTTTTTTTCGACTTTGGACGTGACAAGCGCATTCTGGCAGATACCGCTGACAGACGACAGTAAAAAGTATACCGGTTTTCTTTTTGACAACCAAACCTACGTTTTCCGAAGGTTGCCATTCGGATTAAAAACGTCAGGATCGGCATTCACCAGGGCTATGAATAAAGCGTTGGGGGATGATTGTGACTCGTTCACGATAATTTATCTGGACGATATTTTAATCGCGTCAGATACAAGAGAGGAACACATTTTCCACATAAACTACGTATTGGAAAAACTAAAAAACGTGGGATTCAAATTAAATTTGGAAAAATGTGAATTCTTCAAACCGGAAATAAAATTTCTCGGTCATAAATTTGACAGCATTCAGGCTGAAATGAACGATGATACCAAAAAAGCAATACAGGAATTCGAGACACCGCGTAATAAAAAGGGAATACAAGCGTTTCTCGGTCTTGTAAATTGGGATAGGCGATTCATTAAAAATTTAGCCGCGTTAACCAAACCTTTAGAGTCAATGCTATGCAAAGGCATTAAATTTGAATGGACGGAAGAAGCCGACAAAGCATTCAAAAAAATTAAAAGAGCGTTTGAAAAAGCGCCGAAACTCTACATAATACGACCAGATTTCAAATTTGGACTGTATGTGGACGCATCCAAATTTGGACTCGGGGCGATGCTGTATCAATACGAAGACAACAGTGACGTAAAATACACTGTGGCTTATGCTAGCCGCAGCTTAAAGGGTGCAGAACTTAACTACACTATAACCGAACTAGAATGTTTGGCAATGGTGTGGGCACTCAGGAAATGGTATGCTAGTTTGTTGGGAAGGCGTGTAAAAATCCATACAGATCACCGCGCGTTAAAATTTTTATCGGCGTGCGCGGACGATAGTTCGAGGATCGCGAGATGGATAACGTTTCTTAACGAATTTGACATAGAAATTTGCCATATACCCGGAAAGGAAAATGTTATCGCGGACACACTATCGCGGCGTAACATAAATAACGGGTACGTAAAACAAGAAAAATCGTTAAAAAGGATAGCTGCAATAGCTAAACCAAACGATGAACTCGACACCGCAACATGGTGTGAATTAATCGTACGAGCTCAAGAAGAGTGCCAAACGTTGCATAACTTCACGCGAGACGATTTAAATGTTTACATACGCGACGAACTAGTTCGAATACGCGAAACGTCGGGAGAAAAAATAATAGTTCCGGAAAATATTAGTTGGGAGTTAATTAATAAAATCCATGATTATCTTCTACACTATGGAACTGATAAAATCGCGGATTTCGCGAGTAAATATTTCAAAATTAAAAACCTAGAAAGGCTAGTGAGGGACGTTGTTGCATCGTGTGACACGTGCCAAGCGACGAAATATTACACACGACCCACGCGGGGAGTAGAATACTTTGTCCTACCGGAAAGACCGGGCAAAGTAATTTCAATTGATATATTTGGTCCGTTGCCACAGACGCCAAAAGGATTCAAATATATACTGGTTGTAATGGACCAGTTTTCTAAATTGACAAAGTTGTATCCGATGAAGAGTCAAAAACTCGACGCTATAATGGACGCGTTACAACTAGAACATTTTCCGCAACTGGGAGTCCCAGAGGAAATTCTATCGGACAACGGAGGCCAATTTATAACCAACCGATGGAGGGAGTTCGCGGAAAACATGGGGTTCATAATCAGGAAGACCACGCCATACAACCCGCAGAGCAACCCCGTCGAGAGAGTTATGCGTGAACTCGGACGTATAATCAGAGTATACGCGCATGACCGACACACGTCTTGGAACAAAATAATCCCCAGGACGGAGAAAACTATCAATTCCACAAAACACCGAAGTACGGAGTGTGTACCACTGGAACTACACCCGGAACAGGAAGGATACTTACCGATGGATCCGAGACTCTACCCAGAGGAGGACCAGGAGGAAGACGAAGATCTTCAGCTGGAGAGAAAGATAGAAAGCGCAGCAAACTTTCTTCAAAAGCGAGCCGGACAGCGAAAAAAGCAAACCGACAAACATGGAGAGGCGGAAGTCTACGTTCAGGGGCAGAAAGTATGGGTGAAAATCCATCGAAGAAGCGATGCGAGCCGCAGGCTCACGAAAAAGATACATCTGGTATACGATGGACCATTTCAAATTAGAGCCCAGGTCAGACCGAATGCCTACGCCATGGAGGACGAAGAAGGAAATACAATCGGAATTTTTAATTCTCGATTACTAAGGCCTCACCGAGAAGCAAAATTAAAACCGGAGGCAAGAATAAACATGATTTCAGTCAATCGAGTAGCGAAAGAACCTCAAAGACAGGAAATCGAAGAATTCTGCAAAAACCTGAAAAGAAAAGCGGAATTAGATAAGGAAAACCAAAAAACAAACACACTTACCAAAAAATCCAAAGATTTGTCCACGGAACCAGAAGAGTCCGGAGTGCAGGAGGTGCAGATACCAGGAGCAGCCAAGGATGACGGAACCGACGACAACATCACGGAATCCAGCGTAGAAAGGAACCTGAGAAGAAAAAGATCAGGTCAAATAAGTGAAAAAGGAATGCGTCATATAATACGCATATCCAGATTTATTTCTGACAAAGAAAAAGAAGTAACTATCGACGGATTAGTAAATAATATTCCGTTAAAGTTATTGCCAGATTTCAGAGGTGAATTTAATGTCATAACAAGAAAGGCATTAGAGATCATCGAAAAAGACAAAAAGTTAAGAAGAATATACAATACCAAAAGTATTCCTTCGTACTTAAGAAACGAAAGGAAAATAAAGTTCAAAGCAGTTGGACTAAATATCGAAGTGAAATTCGAGAAAACCTACGAGGAAGCCGTAGTAATACAACATGACAAACCATATATTATTGTGGGGCGTCACGTCTGTAAAAAACTTGGACTTAAACGTATAGCCCAAGAAAAATCAGACAATTTTGAATTAACCAAATGGAATAAAAGCTACAGTGCAGCTGAAATGAAAAAGCTGTACGCGGAATGTCTGAAAAGTCATAAAAATGTAACCCAATCCATAGAGCGGCGAAGCAGAGAGGGAAAGACGTCGAACGAGCCTGAGAAGGAAGGACGACATCAGAACGAGCCGAAATCCGATGGAGAGGAAGTACAGATCATCGAGGTCAAGAAAGAACCCGAAAGTGCAGATATCTACAAAGAAAGTGTAAAAAGTGCAGTTCGCGAAAAGTCATTTCCGAGCGTAAATAATAGCGAAAAGGAAATAAAAGATGCGAAAGATGTGCTAAATGATAAAATAAAACGTACTAGTGACAAAGTAGAGTCAGTGTGCGATAATAATATAACCGAATCAAAGTTCGGCGAAGATAGCCAAAAAATGGCAAAAGGACAATTTAGAGACAATAAAATAGAACCGTGCGTAGTAAATAAAGAAAATTGCGTGCGAGAGAATAATAAAAATACTAACGAACAGTTAATAAACAGAGAAGTGCAGAAAAGTGCAATCGAACAATTTAAGAACACTAAGATACACAATAAAGCGTTAGAATTAAGTGCGAGCGAACAGACAGAAACGAAAATAAGCGAGCTTAATTCCACATGCGAAAATTCTAATTTTAATTTATCACTGAAAAAAGAATTTCTAAATAAATTAAATTTGATAACGAATACACCGATGAACGGTAAATTAAATAAAACTTATACAATCGAGAAAAGAGTCGATTTAAAACAAAATTTACTTAATTCAATAGAAACTAATAGAGAATATCAAAAAACGGCAATGAACCAGTTAAGATATGTTACTAGAAAAAGACATCAAAGCCCGGAAGCAAAAAAGGATGAGAGGGAAAAACTAAAAAAGCCATCTCACCACAACGTGAAGTCGCGGCAAGACGGCTTGGCCGGGGAAGTGAAACCGACCAAATCACGCACCCCAACTCCCCAGGAGGCCAGGACACCGGAGCCATCGCCAGGGACGTCGGGATCAGCGAAGGACGCCGAAAAATATAAATCAAAAATAAAAGCCATGATTCTGAGCCCGGAAGGGAAGCTAATCCCCTTTCGAAAGCTGGACAAGATATCAGAAAGCAAAGAAGAACAAAAAGAGGAGGAAAAGACTGATAATCCTAATAAATACAAATATATTTTGTAAAAAGAGAAAATATATATATATATTATAACCATGTAAAACTATTGTATGCGTATTATTATAATAACCTATAATTAAAATATAAGCAAACGTGTAAAATGGCAAAACACGCGAAAGAAAGGCCATACAGAGCGAAAGTGCAAATAGTGCACAATAAAAGTGCACTATGATAGAAATAAGATAACTAAAATATATATATAATAGTAAACTTATGTAACTTAGTATATAAACAAGTAAAAAGTATAAATCTAAGTAAATAAGATAGAAAAATATCGTGTGCGCATAAATTTGATAACTGCGCATGCTAAAATATCATTAGAACGCGAAAAGTGCAAACGCGCACGGCACTCGAGTGCAAGAGACCGACTGCGCATGTATATGACGCCTGCGCAGCCGAAAACTTGTACCGCGCATGCGCAACGCGCCTGCGCAATAGAAAATCGAGAAAACCAATGGGAAAACGGCTCTGTTAGCAGCGCGTAGCATCTACGAACGCGCGGAAACGCCCACTGGCGTTGATGGTGGGGATGAAACGAGTGGGGAGACCCATATATAAGGAGCTGCAGAGCTCATTCTTGAGCTTTTTCCCGGACGCGTGCGATGCATTAAAAAAACCGTTACGAAACCGAGAATTATTGTTCCGCGAACACGGCGATATAGTGTAATTGAGCTTTTTTCCGGATGCGTGCGAAGTATAAAAAACCGTGACGAAACCGAGAATTATTGTTCCGCGAACACAGCGATAAAGTGTTAATTGAGCTTTTTTCCCGGACGCGTGCGATACATTAAAAAATCGTAACGACGAGATTATTGTTCCGCGAACACAGCGATAAAGTGTTAATTGCGTTTTATTTCGAGGGCGTCTCATTAGCGTGTAAACCGAGAAATATACGTATCGCGAGTACGGCGAGACAGTGCATTTTGTAAAACCGTTTTTCTGAAGACGAAACATTTATAACCCGAGTTCTTTTAATTGTGTTTATTAAATATATTATTAAATACTAAAATTGAACATTGACGGTTAATTTATTTTATCCCAGCGATAAAATCAAAGATCCTAAATCCCGGTAGTGACTAGTCCGTCCGGAAGTGATCTAAAACAATAAATAAATATTTGTAAAACAAATATTAACTTGTTGGTGACTTACCTGTGGGAATCCAATCCGGTGACGTCATCAATCCAGGGCTGTCCAACGGTGATATCCAGCGGCGACCTGAAACAGAGAAAACATTAGTGAAGGGAATCACGAGGAGGAAACATCGCAGATTTCTTCATTGATGCGCAGTCGGCGGCCATCACGCAACCAGATACGGCGGCATGACGCAGCAGTACGACGCAGTCGGCAGCCATTGTGTAACTTGATACGGTGGCGCGACGCAGTAAGGCGAGGCCAGAGGATCTTTTCCAGGGATCTCAGCTTTCTGCAAACCAAATATCCTTGCTTGTTGGTGGATAAACAAGCTGGCGACCGTAATAATTAAAGGTAAGAAACTTACATCCTCGGATCTTATCGAACAAGTATCAGTCGTCCGATTACACCCGCACCCGCCGCCAAGTCAGTGACTGCGGTCCTCTCGGGTACCCGGTCACTGTGAGCGGGGGCTCTCAGTGGTCAAAGTAGGTACCCGGGGAAGGTGGGCGAATGGTGTGGACCCGTTCGCCCACAAAGTAGAAGAAGGGGAGGGCAGCATCGCCCTCCTCAGGAAGGAGACCCGGCGGCAGGTGCAAAAACCAAGTCGCCGGTTCCCAAGCGCGGAGGGGACCCGCAGTCTGGAGCTCGAAGTATTGCAACAGCGAGTCCCGAGTTTCCGCCTGCCCCTGCAATGCGCGAGGAAGGCCACCTCAGGGGTTTTAGTGGGTAGACCGGCTATTGCCAATACTTGGCACAGCCGGGAGTCCCACATAACCCTCGCCTCTCTCCCGAGAGCGAGGGTATGAATAAAGCATTTCCCCTGAGTCACCAAAAAAAAGAAAGGTTAAGGCGTTGCATAGCAACAAATAAATAAAATAAGTATCAAAATATTTCGTTGCAATAAGCAATTCAGTTTCGCTGCTGTGTCCAGTTAATCAGTGCAAATAGTGGAGTTTTCAATTGAAACATATTAAAATTATAGGATTGATCAGAGTGGTTCAAGATATAAAGATATATATACAAGGTGAACCATTTTAAATAACGCACGCAATTATTTCGGAAACAAAGCATTTTAGAGAAAAATGTTTCAGACAAAAGTTTTATGGTTTCAAGGGGGCCATAAGATGGTACCATTGGTTTGACCTTGAAGAGTCATTTGAAGGTCACGTGAAGGTCACTTCAATTTTTTTAAATGGAACACCCTATATATTTTTGCACATTCTTGTAGCTTATCTCGAGAGCTTTCCAAAATACTATAATTAAGTACCTTTTCGTTAAGTACTTTTTGAGTTATGAGGCTTGAAATAATTTCTTAATTTTACATAAACCGTAAAATATCATGTAAAATATTCATTTTTCGATTATCTTACCTTAATACTTTTACGTACAAAATAATGAGAGGAATCAATTGGTGTAAAGGAAACACATAGTTGTTTTGAAGAAAAAATATGGAATTGTTAATTGCAAATTACATTTTTTCTTCAAAACAACTATGTGTTTCCTTTACACCAATTGATTCCTCTCATTATTTTGTACGTAAAAGTATTAAGGTAAGATAATCGAAAAATGAATATTTTACATGATATTTTACGGTTTATGTAAAATTAAGAAATTATTTCAAGCCTCATAACTCAAAAAGTACTTAACGAAAAGGTACTTAATTATAGTGTTTTGGAAAGCTCTCGAGATAAGCTACAAGAATGTGCAAAAATATATAGGGTGTTCCATTTAAAAAAATTGAAGTGACCTTCACGTGACCTTCAAATGACTTCAAGGTCAAACCAATGGTACCATCTTATGGCCCCCTCGAAACCATAAAATTTTTGTCTGAAACATTTTTCTCTAAAATGCTGTTTCCGAAATAATTGCGTGCGTTAATTAAAATGGCTCACCCTGTATATATATATATATATATATATATATATATATATATATATATTCATCAATTTCTCAATTTAGTGACTGCAAGCAATAATTTTCTATTTCTGCTACTTCATTCTTGTAGTAACCGGTGAAGGAGGTTTGATTAATCATGACGGAATTAAAAAATAATGATATATTTAAATTCTAAAACATTCAGATTTCGGCTTCAAATATCAAAATCAATTGTTTCATTTCGTCGTAAAAAATGTAATCTCAAGTTGTCAGAAGATGAAGGTAAATTGAAAAAATGTTTGCGCTTACAATGTGTAAATACATCTAAACGATGGCAAAAAGCTAATAGAACACTTCGAACATTTATTCAACAGAACAACGCATGGCTTAACGAAGAATTTAAAATTCCTCCTCCCTCTCTCTCTGTGAAATGTTTTTCAAATAAATCATCTATAAGAGTCTCATCAAGTAGCAATTCCGAACTTTCTATCAACGCTTCATTAAAACGAAAAGCTTTTAGTAACGTATCTGATAGACAAACGAATACTGACAGAAAATTTGCGAGAAGAATATACCTCAGACATTTTGTTGTTTGCAACAAAACAAAAACTGCTGAATGAAGGATCTACTGATTTAGCGATGATAATAGATTACTTGATAAAAAATCCAAATGATGCTAATCGAATTAGAGCCTTTTGTGAAAATAAAATCCAAGTACCACTAGTTTCGAAGGAAAAAAGTTTAGCTATGATTCTTAGCTTAGATCTTTCGAAAGCTCAGTACGTCCACTTGATGGAAAACTGCATCGAAAACGGAACAAATCAGTGGCAATCTTATTATCAGGTTCAGAAAGCAAAATTCAATTGCTATCCACCGAAAGATAAGATAAAACTTACTGAATCTTTAGCTTCCATCGAATTGCAGGCAATTTTAGATTTAACAGCTACAAAAATTCTTACATTTTGTGAGGATAAATTAAATTTGTGTAAAGATTTAAAATTGATCTGTAAGTGGGGGAGGGCTTTAATGGAGCTTCGAATCAAAGCATGTATAAACAGAAATTTGAATATGAAGCTTCAAGGCCAGATAATTGTATTTTTATGACAAGTTTCGTTCCAATACAATTGATAAACGAATTTGAAACTCTGTGGACTAACGAAACTCCTTCTTCAACTCGATATTGTCGTCCAATTGAATTTGAGTTTTGTCACGAAACAATAGAAATTTTGAAAAATGAATATCGAAGAATGGAAGAAGAAATAAAACATTTAGTTTCAACACAATATCAAAATGTAACTGTTAGCTATGAAATGTTATTCACGATGATTGATGCCAAAGTTTGCACAGCTCTTTCGAACGAGACATCTTGTGCAGCTTGTCCATTATGCGGTGCGAAACCCAGTGAAATGAATGCAATAGATAAAATGCTGACCAAAAGTATAGACAAATCTATATGCAATTTTGGAATATTTAGTCTTCATGCAAAAATTCGTTGCATGCAGTTTTTGCTCCATGTATCATATAATTTACCATTCAAAAAATGGTCCGTACGTGATCCTGTTTTCAAAAAGCAACGAGAAATCACGAAGAAAATAATCCAAGAAGACTAAGAGAGAATTAAAAATACTTGTGGAACAAGGCTCAGGAAAGACAAACGACGGAAATACGGCCAGACGTTTCTTCTCCGAAATTAGTAAAACTGTGAAAATCACGTGTGAATGAAGAATTGATCAAACGATTCGCAGTCATTCTTCAGGTAATTTCATGTGGGAAAACAATAGATGTTAAGGAATTCGGAAAATATGCTTTAGAAACGACTATTTGTTCGTGAATACAATTGGTATTACATGCCCGCATCCGTACACAAACTTTTAATTCATGGAGAAGAAATTATTTCAAATTTTACAATTCCCATTGGAAAATTATCAGAAGAGGCAGGTGAAGTTCCGAATAAGGAATTTAGAAAATATAGAGAAATACATTCTCGCAAGATAAACAGAATAGCTACTAATGAAGATATTTTACTTCTTAATAACTGCCGACTTTGTTATTTCGAGTCTTCGATCAAAATTGCGATGCAAATTCTTCGATGCAAAAAATAAACAAGAGATGTTTCCTGAAACATTACAACTTTTAAAGTAATTCATACTTTTACACAGGTACGCTCACATACGTACACACAACAGAAAGGATTTGGAGTCCATAAATACTGCGGGAGTGACGAACCGTAGGGTTCTTATCTCTGTTGTGCACACACACACACACACACACACACACACACACACACACACACACAAACGGGATGGTTATCAGATTTTACCTCCTCGTGGTGCATACTGGGTAACGCTAAAGAAATCTGATAACTTGGATTTGATAAGTAAAATTGTTCTTTATTATTTTTTTCTTTCTAAAGAAAAATAATGAAAAAACAATTTTATGTTTCTTAAAAAAGTTTTCGAAAGTCTCGCAAAATAAAATTGCAATCTTTTGTCTAATTTTGAGTTTAGACTAGAGTACCATTCAAAAAATCTCATGTATTTTGCACAGCGGCACCTAACTGCATTTAAATTTTATTTAGAAATGAAGTAGAACTATCCTTGAATACGTTAAAATCATGGAAAACTCTAACACTTAAACATTTTTGTAGAAGCTGATAGTAATTGAATAATCTATATTTTTTGTCTAAAATTGAAAATTATTCCAATATTTTCAAGAAATATAAAATTATTGTTGTCATTTTTATTACCTCTAAATATGCATCATAACATAGAAAATATCTCTATTGGATTATTAGAGATATTAAGAATAGAGCACTGAAAGAATACAAAGAAAGTCTTAAAAATCACATTTGGTATAACTAAATTTATAATATATTTACATACGAAATACGGAAATATTCTAGATAAATAAAATTATTTCAATAATCCAACTAATTTACTGTCAAAATTTGTAACTATAAATGTAAAAATTTAAATTTAAATTTTAATGAATGTCCGCTATTTGTTAGCCTTCGATCCACTGTGCGGCGTGCCCGGAAAAATATGGGTCCGGGCTCTTGACTTCTTGGAGGGACGTCTGAGGCACATATTCAATGAGTGCCTCAGATAAGGCGCGTTCCCCCAGCCTTAGAAGTAGGCCAAGTTGGTTCTGCTTCCCAAGGGGGGCAGAGAGGAAGGAACCCCGTCGGCATACAGGCCAATATGCCTGCTGGACGAGGTAGGCAAGATATTCGAAAGAATTATTGCCGACCACCTCGTCCAGCACCTGTCTCGGGGTAGGGGTCTCCATGAGAAGCAATTCGGCTTCCGTGAGGGACGCTCGACTGTCGACGCAGTCAAACGCGACAGGTCCCTCACGGAGTTGTAAAGAGGGGCAGGGTGGCGTTGGCGGTGTCACTGGACATCGCCAACGCATTCAACACCCTGCCCTGGGATAGAGTGGGAGACGCTCTACGAGAGCACAAAGTCCCCCACTATCTCATGGAGATCATAAGACAGTACTTCCGGGACAGGTATCTGGAGTTCGTCGGGCCAGATGGACTCCAGAGCCGACGGGGTATCCGGTGCGGTGTTCCTCAGGGGTCAGTACTTAGCCCCCTATTATGGAACATCGCGTACAACCGGGTTTTCTGCCTTCCACTCCCTCGTGGCTGTTACGCCATCTGTTACGCAGATGACACTTGTGGTGGCTACGGGGGATGGATGGGGGGACACCGCGGCCAAGGCCGAGGTGGCGGTGGCAGCCGTGGTGAGGTGCATCACGGGTATGCGTTTGACAGTAGCGGTTAGTAAGACCGAGGCCCCCTTCTTCTACAAAGGTAGGTCCCTCGGCAGTCCGCCACAAACCCATATCCGTGTGGGTAAAGCCTCTATCCTGGTAGGAGACCGACTCAAGTATCTCGGTCTCCTGCTAGACAGCAAGTGGTTGTTTGGACATCACTTTGATGTCCTTGCCCCCAGGGTCGAGCGAGTCTCAACGGCGTTGGGACGACTCCTGCCGAACCTTGGGGGTCCGGATGGTCGGGTCCGCCACCTGTACGTAGCAACCGTTAACGTGGTTGCACTGTACGGGTGCCCAATCTGGGCTGCGGACCTGGCGGCCATGCGGCGCGCCAAAGACAAATAAAGGCGCGTCCAGCGTTGTATGGCCGCCCGAGTTATCAGGGCCTACTGTAGAGTTTCGCACGCGGCGGCCACGGTCCTGGCTAGTTGGCCTCCCTTGAAGTTTCTCGCCAATATGTACGCCGAGATGTACTGGTGCAAGCGGGAGCTCCGGGGGAGGACGGGCAGGAAATTGCCAGCCAGGGTCCGGAAGGCCATCCGGAACCACGCCCGGCGGTCCATGGTGGAGAGGTAGGACACCCACCTCTCCGACCCGAACACTGCGGGTCGTCGGGGCTGTCCGGCCCTGTCTAGCGGAGTGGCTAGACAGGGGTTAGGGGTGACATTCCGAATGACACAGGTGCTCACCGGGCATGGCTGCTTCGGTGAGTACCTGTGCCGAATTGGTCGGGAAGGCACCACGGCTTGCCACCATTGCATGGCGGACAGAGAGACGGCGCAGCACACGCTGGCAGAGTGCCAGGCATGGAGTGTGCTACGTTGTGATCTCGAACAACAGGTTGGAAATGACCTCTCGCTGCCGGTACTCATCACGAAGATAGTCAGCAGCGAGAGATTGTGGAAGGCGGTCGCCTCCTTCTGCGAACACGTAATGTTGCAGAAGGAGGTGGCCGAAAGAATCCGCCGCCACGAGGCGGCGGCTGCTGCCAGCAGCGAAGAAAGCAACGAGGAGCAGGAGGAGGAGGATACGAGCGAGGCGGACGCAAGGTCGGCAGCCTCCACTCTCCTTTTCGTATGAGGCTACAGCCTCGCGTCAGAAACCGGGGGGGGGACACCACCGTCACCTTCCTCATAAAGAGGAAGGTGACACTAAGGGGGAGCGGGAAACTGGGGGATTACCTTCCAGATAATGCTCCCCCCCACTTGTCCCACCCCCGTTCAATACACACGGGATGGCGAGAAGGGCAGGTTCGCCTCTCTCCTCACGGCCGCCCAGAGCGGCCGAGTGAGGAAAGAGGGGCTATGGCCCCTCTTAGTAATCGGGGCAATGCCGCATTCGTTTTGTGTTAGGCCGGGGGGAGCTTGCTCCCCTAGTAAGTGCCACTTGCACGGGGGGACTTGCTTCCCCCCAGCCTGGAGTCAGCTTGCATCTGTCGCTACGGCGACGGTTGGGGCCCTCCCTCGGGACCTGGCCGCTGTGAGCGGGGGTTCTTAGCGGCCAAAGTAGGTCCCCGAGGAAAGTGTGCGAACGGTGTAGCCCCGTTTGCCCACAAAGTGGAAGAAAAGGAGGGTATCAACCGCCCTCCCCGGGATGGAGACCCGGCGACAAGTACGAAGTCGCCGGGTAGTATGCGCGGAGGGGAACCACAGCCGAGGATACCGATGGAGTGCAACAGCGAGTTCCGGTTCCTCGCCTGCCCCTCAACTGCGCGGAAGGCCACCTCCGGGGTTTTAGTGGGTAGACCGGTCATTTGCCAATGTTGGCATGACCGGGAGTCCCACATAACCCTCGCCTCTCTCCCGAAAGAGTGATGGTATGCATAAAGCAATTCCTCGTCACCAAAAAAAAAGGGAACATGATACTTCTTATTACAGATTCAAATTGTACGTGAAAAAATAAGACTTTTGTACCAAACGTTTTTTCTGAAAGTGTGTCAATCTTAAAATTGACCTTGAAAGTAACTGTGATAAAATAACAGGCACTTTCAGAAAAAACGATTGATACAAAAGTTTCTTATTTTTTCACGTACAATTCGAATCTGTAATAAAAAATATCATGTTCCCCTAAAGAAATTCAACTTCCGATGCGGATGGCGTATTTCCGGTCGGAATTAAAAGTTGAAAATATCATTTGATAGAGCGTACCCGATTTATTTAAAAATTGTTCACGATTTTTGATAAAAGCCATTTATTTTCATTTTAAAAGGGGTGTATGGGTGGTCTGGGACACCCTATATATATATATATATATATATATATATATAAATATATATATATATATATGTAACATGTTATTTACAAGTAGTTTATTTAAAACGGTATACAATATAGAATGTAATTACAGAATTAGAGTACACTAAGAGTACGTCTCGACTCTTCGAGCGATCATTAGGAACTGACTTGCCTGGACTGCATTGCTGCAATTCACACTCGTCCTTCCGTCATGTATCGTCAGTTATTAAAAAGGACATAAATAAGCTGTACGAAGCGCAGGATGTTCTAAGAACCGTGCGGGGCGTCCGAAAAGGTACACATGCGGAAGACATAACGCAGTGCGAGACGCTTCGGGTTTTAGTGCTGTGCGACCTTGCGTAATACGTGATCGGGTTGGTCAGCATATGTACTCAAAATATCCTACATATATACATATATATATACAGGTTGACCCATTTTAACTTAGGCAGCCAAATAACTCGAAAACTAAGCCCAGCAAACAAAAATGTTTCAGACAAAAGTTGTATGGTTTCGAGGGGGCCATAAGATGGTACCATTGGTTTGACCTTGAAGAGTCATTTGAAGGTCACGTGAAAGTCACTTCAATTTTTTTAAATGGAACACCCTATATATTTTTGCACATTCTTGTAGCTTATCTCGAGAGCTTTCCAAAACACTATAATTAACTACCTTTTCGTTAAGTACTTTTTGAGTTATGAGGCTTGAAATAATTTCTTAATTTTACATAAACCGTAAAATATTTTGTAAAATATTCATTTTTCGATTATCTTACCTTAATACTTTTATGTACAAAATAATGAAAGGAATCAATTGGTGTAAAGAAAACATAGTTATTTTTAAGAAAAAATATGGAATTGTTAATTGCAAATTACATATTTTTTCTTCAAAACAACTATGTGTTTTTTTTCCTGGTCCAGCCAATCCTTAGCCGACTAACTTATTAGCCGTGGCTAGCGGGCAAAGCACCCAGGCTGTACCAAGTCCCCTGCCAGTTGACCTGATTGGTACCACCTTCACTTGGTTGGGATCGCAATCACCGGCAGAGGCCACAGCTCTGAGTACGTCCTCTTCCTCCACAGCGTCGCACAAGTCGCGGACCCTCAATTCTGCCGTTGGGGAGGGACGGGACACCCTTATCTTTTCCCTGTCGGTAAACACCTCCCTCATGCGCTCGGCGAGCACATCCGCTTTGCGTTTGTTATCGGGGCCCCCCACTTCAAAAATTTGGGCCCCGGTAGCTGCACGCCTGGCCGTCACCCCGTTTATATCAAGACCGGCCAGGTCAATTTTCTCCGTGGCCAGCCTGATTGCCTCTTTGTATTGGCCGGGTGGGCACGATATAACCACCGCGGCCGTCCTGAGCATCCTTCTTCGTCCCTTTCCTCTTTGCTTCCCCGCAGAGGGAGGTGCTGGGTTGGTCGGCTGAGAAGAAGATGTCTTTTTCCCCGACCCGCTGGGTTTGGGTCTGGCCACGGGTTGGGACGCACCTCCGGTGCGCCTGTCCCCTGGCTTGGCCTGTACCCCTCTTCCCCACCGTGCTCCACGTCCCCTGTAAAGGGGCGGTTTCACTGGTGGAGGGGAAGTTGTCTCCCGCGTTGGAGAGGGGGACTCCTCTCGTAGCAGCGGGATCCTTTTCCTTCGGGGGGACTTTCCCTGTCCCTTTATTCGACCCTGTTTGACCTCTAGGGGGTCGGGCGAGTTGAGTCTCTCCCTTTCTCCCCTGGGTCTTTTGGGGACCGATCTGAGGGGCAGGCGTTCCTTCCTCACCCCTCTTCTTCCCTGATTTCTTCTTCCCCTTGCCTTCCTTCACTGTCCCCGCTCCTGTGGCAGCAGACACGGGAGGTCCTGCCTCCCTTTGGAGCTGCGCACCCCCCTCTGAGGGTTGGAGGCTTATGCCTCCTTCCCAATGACCGAAAGGGAGACGTACTGCTCCAGGGTAAGCTGCGTGGAGCGGCGCGGGGCCTGCGTCGTAGGCATGGGGGGTGGCGCAAACACCACCCCTCTTAGGGAACTAAGTTTACTCTTTACAGAGTTTAACTGCTCCCATAACTCCCTGAATTCTGGTCCCCCCTCATCCCCCTGGATGTTTATTCCATCCAGGATGGACCGGGGGTCAGGGCTTCTACCATGGTATCGTGCTCTGCCCTGTCCTCTGCCTTCAAGCCCGACGGGTACGGCTCTACCCATCTCGCTTTTCCCCTCAGGGTCAGACCCGTCTGAATGAGGGACCCTTCCCCTCGGAGTTCCCCTTCCTTCCTCGGCCTCCCTCCTTCCCTTTCTCTGCGGGAGGAGCGGGAAGTCCACAGTGCTCGTGAGAGGAGGGAGGTACTTACTCTTCCTCTCCTTTTCCGAGTCGGTCCACTCTACAACCCTCCTCCTTTTCATGGAGGAGCGTCGCTCAAGGGCTGCGGGTTGAGGAACGGTCGGAGGAGGGAGACGGGCCTTTACCTGCTCCATCTCCCTCTTGAGCCTCACATTCTCGGCTTGCTCTTCAATCGTTTTGAAGAGCTCCTCTACGTCCCTTCCCCCGCTGGCCCCCTTTGCTCGCGTGGCCATGACGCTCGTTGCAGCCCTCATGAGCGCCGCTGCTCCCTGCAGCTCCCTCACAAAGCTGCCCTTCATATTGTTCGAGCAGTCGGCGATCTTAAAGCCTCTCACCGACTGCTCGATCATCTTGGAGGCGATATCCGCTGTAGGAGCATCGATCAGTTCAACCTTGATCTCTTCCTCCTGAATCTTCCTCCACTTCCTCCCTTTGGGGGTGGAACAGCTGAGGGCCTCGGTCGCCCTTCGCTCCCTCTCTTCCTCCTGCACACGGGTTTTTCCTCCCTTTTCGCTCTCCTACTCATGTGCTCCCATGTCGTGGGAGGGCGTCCTGGACCTGTCCTTCGGGTCTCCTCTATGCGGGCGACTTCCTCGTCCTCGATCTCCACGTCGCTCCCATCCAAGGAGTCGCCGTCTATGGCAGCAACTCCTCCCCTGGAACGTGCGGAGGTCATAATCTCCGTAGAAATCATAATTTTGGTGGGAGCAGGAAATACCTCCCTGCTCACCCCGACTTCCTCCATTCTAGCGGGAGAATGGGGATTTCTCAGCCCACTAGTCCCTGGCTGAGGGCTAATCACCTCCTTACGGAGGAATTCCCCATCCCTGCCCATGGTCACCTTACTAATGGAACCATTACTCTCCACGTTGTAATTCACCACTTCTACCTTTTTGAGGCAGATGCGTGGTATCCGATCCATGGGCGTCTCGTAGGGTGTTTTGTCCCTACCACCCTTGCTGTGAGCTCTGCTCGCAGCTGCCTTGCCAGACGGTTCTGGTGGTTCTCTGACTCGCGACGGGAAAGAGTTGGTCGCCAACTCTTGCTCCGTCCGGGTTCTCCTTCCCGCTATCCTTCTCCTTGTCCTTGTTTTTTGTAGGTGTTTGTTTTATTGTTTTGGGTTGAGATTGTGTATTCATTTTCTATTCAATCCCACTTTCCCCCAGCAGCTCCCTCGTCCGGGTATACCCTCACCCCCGTCGAGAGTGCCCCGGAATGACCGGCAACATTCCCGACGGGGGGCCCCAAGTTCCCCCGGGGGACGAGGTATACCACGGGCCGACGGCCTGTGGCAGCGTCGGCACTGGATTCCGGCCCCTTACTCACCCATGGGGGTTTTAACGTCCCCATGGGCTTTCGGGGGTCCCACGCCTCCGACTTCGTGGGCACTGCTAGGGGCGGCGCCACCCAGGGGGCCCCGCGGACGGTTGGGACGATGCAGCCGCTCCCCTACCTCGTCTTACCCGCCGCAGCGACCGGCTGATTGCTCTCCCCGAGTCCTCGAGACCCGGGGAAATGCGCCGTCCCGGTGGTTGCCGTTTCGGAAAGGGAAACGGTCACGGCAACCACCGGGTACACCTACTCGCCGCCAGACCCCGACCTCGGAATATGTCCGAGCGGCTCTGGCGGCTGGCAGCGGTGGGGGGGCCACTGGGGGAAGATTCCCCCCATAGACACCCAGCCGCTGCATCCTCCGTCGCACCGACCCGAGCTCGGAATACATCCGAGTGGCCCAGTGCGACCCGAGACGGTAGTCCGGGCAAGCCCGGTTGTCCGGATATCTCCGGACGTAAAAACTACCGACCCGTCGCCTCTCCTACCTGACGCGTATCCTGGAGCCACGCTCCAGGCCGTTTGCCAGGCGGTGGAGGCCCTCCCCCTTGTGGGACGCCGCTTCCACCCCGCGCCGGGGGACGCCCAGCTATGGACGCCACTCGAACGCAGGGAGGACCGGCCACCACATCCCCCCCCGGACCATGGGCCCAACCCACCAGGCTGCCCCGGTAGGCCCCCCACGGTCCACTGCGGGACGCTGAGAGGGCACCCCATGCCAGGACGCACGCCTTGAAGGACGTCGCCCCCAGACACAGGCGCCTTTGTCCCCTCCCGCCCACAGGGGTCTAAAACCCCAACAATGCCAGGAGCACCCAGCACACACTCCTGCATGGATCACCCAAGGCAAGGGCCAATGAGGAAAGCGACAGGGACACTGGCGCCAGGTCGGAAGAAGAGGAGGAAGAGATAGAGGTGGACTCCCCCTCAGGGACGGAGGAGGACGTCCCCAAGAAGGGACATGATAAGCCAACGATAACTGGGTCATACCAGGAGCTTCTCAAAAGAAAAGAGGAGGAAGAGAAGAGAGAAAGAGAGGAGAGGCAGGAAAGACTGATCAAAGAGATCATGTCCAAAAAGGTCCCAAAGACCAAAGCCTGGGACAACTTTCTGGAGTTGGAGGCCCAACTTGAAAAGGAGTTGTCGCAGACCCCGACCCCGGACATAGCGTCCTAGATATTGGAGGAGACTTTGCAGATATTCAAAACTGCAAACTGCTCCTTAGATGTGAAGGGGAAAGTGGTCGGCAAACTCAAACAGGCTGCCGCCAAATACAGAGCGGCAACCAGCGTCCTAGCCACCAGAGCTAGAGACGAGGGACGAGAAGAGGACCAGCCTGACCTTCAAGTGAGCGACAATCGCCTCCTTGAGGTTAGAGAGCTGAGGCGAGAGAACGAGAGGCTGAGGAGAGGCCTGGAGGAGGCCAAACACCCTTCCTCTCCCTCGAATAGGAAGCGCTCGAGGAAGAGGACTTGAATAGCCTCCACTGACACATCGGATGAGGAGGGATACCGGCCCCGAACGGGAGGGTCCCGTTAGCGCACGGTGCGATAGCGCACCAACCCGACAGCACACGAAAAATTGACACAATTCTCGATAGCGCACCAACCCGATAGCACACGTCCCGATAGCACACAAAGTAAATCGCGCACAATCCCGATAGCGCACCAACCCGATAGCGCACGGATTCACTTTGCAACTTTTCACGCGAAGCGATGGGGACGGGGTGGGTGCGGGAGGGGGGCCGAAGGCCCCCCCTTGCACCACCCCCGTGTGTGTGTGTGTGTGAGTGCGTGTGTGAGGGGATAGTGCTTTCGTGCGCTATCGGGTTGGTGCGCTATCGGGATTGTGCGCGATTTACTTTGTGTGCTATCGGGACGTGGGCTATCGGGTTGGTGCGCTATCGGGAATTATGTCAATTTTTCGTGTGCTATCGGGTTGGTGCGCTATCGCACCGTGCGCTAACGGAACCCGCTCGCCCCGAACCACCCGAGAGAAGCACACCCCCTCCCATCTCAACCATTTGTGAGAGAGGAAGAAGGGAGGGAAATGGATACAACTCCGACTCCCCAGCAGCACGAGATACCCGACGCATGCCTTAAGGGGCCCATGCTTGGAGGAACCCTCCGAATGGTGGAGGCATACCGGGATTGAGACCCGAGCACAGGGCAATTTTCGATGCCCTGCTTGAGGAGACCATGGCCATTAAGGCCAAAATCAACGTCCTCTTGGAAGGAGGCACGTTGCCAACCGCTCCCATCCCTCAGCCTACATCCTCTGCGTGCCAGGAGGTGGCGCTTATTGCCTCCTCCTTAAGCAGAGCAACGCTGAGGGACGATAATGTTTCTCCCCCTGTGACCTCTCGTCCTGCGACGAAGGCGCAGGAAGGAGGAAAGCCCAGCAAAAAGAAGGGCTAGAAGAAGGGTGGTGGCCAAAGCCCCCCCCCATACAAAGCCACAATCGGCTCCACAGAGGAAGGGAGGAGTCAACCCCTCTCAACCTCCAAAGAGCCAACCAGGGCCAAGTCGAGGTCACACCAAGACCACGGAGAGGAAGGTGGCCCCTCTCGCCGATAAGAGAGGCACCCCCAAGCAACAACGAGCCCACTCCCCCGCCTCCCCTGAACGAGAAAAAAGAGGCGTGAACTTAAGTTGTCGGGAGAAAAGCCCGCAACAAAGGTCAAACCGGAGAAGCGCGCCCCAAGAGCGCATCTATCCCGGCAAAACCCAGGGAGACTGGGAAAAGGTCCGCCCCTTCCCAGCCTTCGTCGCAGGCCCAACCTCCTGCCTCCTCCCCAAAGATGGGAGGAAACAAAAGGAAGAGGAGGAGAATAGCACGTACCGCCGCGGTGATTACCACCTGTCCACCCGGCGCGTACAAAGACACTCAGGCTGGCAGTGAACAATATTGACTTGGCCAGCCTGGAAATAGAAGGAATGGGTGCGAGACAGGCCGTAACCGGGGCTCAAATATTTGAGATTGGGGGTCCCGACAACGTCCGCAAAGCCGACGCGCTCGCAACGCAATTACGCGAAGTCCTAGGGGACAGAGAGGGCGTAAAAATCGCGCGGCCCGTCCAAACAGCGGAAATAAGAGTCAGGGACTTGGATGACTCGGTCCGCTGCGAGGACGTGGCGAAGGCGGTGTCCTCTGCCGGAGGATGTACGCCAGATGCCGTCAAAGTCGGAGACATAAGAACCTCCGGCAGGGGACTCGATACGGCCTGGATGCGCTGTCCGACAGCCGCGGTTAACAAAATCGCGGCGAAGAAGCTGCGCATCGGCTGGTCGATAGTCAGAGTGGAAGCACTGGAAAGAAGACCCCTCAGTGCTTCCGGTGTTTGGAGAGAGGGCACACCATTGCCCAATGTGGCGACGGCCCTGACAGAAGCAAGCACTGCTATCAGTGCGGAGAGCCAGGGCACGTCGCCAAGAGCTGCGAGGCGCCGGTCAGGTGCGCCATCTGTGCCAGCTTGGGCCGCGCGACTGACCACCGCGTCGGCTCCAAGCGGTGCACCCCTCCGAAAGAGGAAAGGAGGAGCTGCAAAAAAACAGTCTACGCCGCCTCCGAACTCCCTCCCCGGGGAAAAGTCAGATAACGGGTGAGAAGGAGATCCCCCTCCCCCTCCCATGCTGCAGCAACAGCATGGAAACGGAGGAGGCCCCCCAGCCGCAGAGGCAAGAAGAGGAGAAGACTGAAAGGCCAAAGAGTTGTCTCCGACTGCGGAAATAAGCGGCGGAGACAACCACATGGAGACAGAGCCGGAGGAGCCCGTGACGAATAACTGAATGGTCACGCGACTCCTGCAGATCAACCTTAACCACGCTCGCAGGACTTATTCTGCCATCACCTGGACGAGCATGGTATTGGCCTGGGGATTGTAGCCGAGCCGTACATGATTCCAGATGGCCCAAATTGGGTTGGATCCACGGACGGCTCGGCTGCAATCGGGAAACGCGCCACACAAAATTCTCCTCCCCTCAAACTGATAGAGAGGGGAGAGGGGTATGTGGCGACGCGGTGGGGGCCCATCATAGCAATTAACTGCTACGCTCCCCCCCGACGGACACCTGCCCAGTTCAGCGCATTCCTCAGCCCCTGGGGAAGATATGGTTCCCGGTTCCCCTAGGGGTTGATTATAGGATAATATAAAGAATGTTTTCCACTGGGTCCTTTAGGACCCCGTCGGGCAGGGGTTTTAGTGGGTAGGCCCTCCGCAGGAGGAGGGAAAGCCCCACACTACCCCCGAGGCTGACTCGGGGGGTGTGCATAAGGCTGGATCCCGGTCCTTTCCCCTTACTGGAAGGTGACCGGGATTCTGCATTTCCCCTGCCCTCCGTACGGTAAACAAAAAAAAAGTTCAGCGCATGCTTCGAGCGGGTGGGAGCTGTAGTTAGAAGCAGCTCCCCCACTCCGCTCCTAGTAGCCGGGGACTTCAATGAATGGTCCCCGGCGTGGGGTTCACGCCTACTTGGCGCTAGAGGTAGGGTCCTTGAGGATTGGGCGAGAACTCTCGGCCTGGAAGTCATCAACCAGGGCCGAGAGAGCACCTGTGTTCGCCCACAGGGTGAGTCAATAATCGATGTGACGTTCGGCTCCCTGTGGGTGAAAAACAGTATGACGAGCTGGCGCGTGCTGGATTTGGAGTCGCTGTCTGATCATTTACATATAGAAATGGAGTTTGGCAGTGCGCGCCGTTGCATCGCCAATCCCGAACGGGGGAAAAGCGTGGGATGGGCCCTCGCCAAATTAGATGAGGAAGCCCTAGAGGGAGCCCTGCTAGTTGCAGCATGGGCGGGCGGAGCCGAGAACCCGGGGCGGGGTCTCCAGAAGGAGACCGAATGGCTCCGGGGCACAATGCAGCAAGTATGCGACGCTGCCATGCCCCGGGCCAAACCCCGCCCCCGTCGGGTCGCATATTGGTGGACCGATAAGATAGTCGAGCTACGACGATCATCGGTCCGGGCCCGGCGAAGTTTGAAGCGGCTCCGCCCAAGAGGTAACCTTGAGGAAATCGAGGAAGCCCTGGCCGCGCACAGGGCGGCGAAGTACGCTGGGCCCCAAACGTGGAGGGAGCCCACAGGTAAGGATTTAAAGTAATGCAACTGCAAGTCCCGAGTCCTTACCTGCCCCTCCTGCGTCCGGAAGGTCACCTCGGGGTTCTAGTTGGTATACAGGCTGGACCGCGACAGGTCAGGCCGGGAGTCCAACATAACCCTCACTCGAATCCCCTAGGGTGAGGGTATGCGTAATGCATTTCCCTCGAGAAACCAAAAAAAAAGATCACAATAAATCTAAATCTTACAACTTTTATTTGAAATATTTTTCTCTAGAAACAATATTTTTGGAAATAAAAATTCGTAATGTATTTTGTCCAACTTTTGTGTATATAAATATACACAAAATAAATGGCGCGCGCATTACGCGCGCTTTGTAATATTCTAATAAGTATAAAAGTTTGATTTAAGTTTGTTGTGTATCAACAAATATTATTTTATAAGGCAGCATTATCAACATATATTTGGTCTCTCCTTTCACAATTTAAAATATATTTACAAATATTTCTTTGAAATAATATTCTGTAATACAAGAATCCCTATAAAAAAAACTGCAAAGGTAAAAAAAATACGCCAAGTACATAAAAAATATTTCGCTTTGTATACAACAAAACGTTTAATAAAAAAAATGACCCTAAGAATAATTTACAAAAATTATCCCCCAAAAATTAATTTGTAGAAAGGATATAAAATTTTACAAAAAGATATCCCTCTAAAAAAACCTTACAAAGGTTAAAAAAATACGCCAAGTACATAAAAAATATTCTACCTTATATGCAACAAAATGTTTAGTGAAAAAAGTCCTTAAAAATAATTTATAATAATTTTCCCTTACAAAACCATTTTTCTGAAAAACAAAACCTCAACAAATAATTATCAAAAAAATATAAAAAATAAAATATCAAAACTAAATAGGAAATCAATAATGACTATTAGCCAAGTACCTAAGAGCAATTTGCAAATTTGACATAATACTTGCCATGAAATCAATTTTACATTGTAGAAATATTATACATAGATTCTCCCTAAAAAATTAAAACGCATTTTATATTTATTCAGAGAAACTTGATTTTTAAAATATTTAAAATCAACACTAAATGAGAATTAGGATTCTTTTAATTCCTAAAACACTTTTTATATAATGTATATAATTTAAAAATAAAACGTTTTACGCAAGTTTTAAATCGCACAGTCTTTAAATCGAAGTGTTATGAAAACTTGGCGTGCCCGGATCGTTTACATTATAAACAAGTATATCCCCAATAAAATGTAAAATCTTAGACATTATACAATTAAATATTAAATCTATGCTTGATTACGATCCGGGCACGCCAAGTTTTCATAACATACTTCGATTTAAAGACTGTACGATTTAAAACTTGTGTAAAACGTTTTATTTTTAAATTATATACATTATATAAAAAATGTTTTAGGAATTAAAAGAATCCTAATTCTCATTTAGTGTTGATTTTAAATATTTTAAAAATCAAGTTTCTCTGAATAAATATAAAATGCGTTTTAATTTTTTAGGGAGAATCTATGTATAATATTTCTACAATGTAAAATTGATTTCATAGCAAGTATTATGTCAAATTTGCAAATTGCTCTTAGGTACTTGGCTAATAGTCATTATTGATTTCCTATTTAGTTTTAATATTTTACATTTTTTTATGATAATTATTTGTTGGTTTTGTTTTTCAGAAAAATGGTTTTGTAAAGGAAAATTATTATAAAATATTTTTAAGGACGTTTTTCATTAAACATTTTGTTGCATATAAGGTAGAATATTTTTTATGTACTTGGCGCATTTTTTTAACCTGTGTAAGGTTTTTTTAGAGGGAGATATCATCTTTTTGTAAAATTTTATATCTTCTACAAATTAATTTTTGGGGGATAATTTTTGTAAATTATTCTTAGGGACATTTTTTTTATTAAACGTTTTTTGTATACAAAGCGAAATATTTTTTATGTACTTGGCGTATTTTTTTTACCTTTGCAAGGTTTTTTTTATAGGGATTTCAAATCTTTTTGTCAAATTTTATATGCTTCCTGTAAATTATTTTTTGGGGGAAAATAGTAAATTATTTTTTGGGATATTTTATTTTTGAAAATTGTTACTGTACGGTAAATTAGTCTTTCTACAAGTCATAACTAACAGTACAGGTTTTATGTTTTTGTGGTATAACGTTACTGAAATATTAGGTTTCATTCACAAGGGGTGGTTTTGAAAAATTATTATACGCTAAATTAGTCTTTGTAGAAACCTTAACTAACGGCATAGGTTTTATATTTTTGTGGCCCACCGTCTCTGAAATATTATATTTCACCCCCAAGGAGTGGTTTTTAAAAATTGCTATTATACGCTTAATTAGTCTTTCTACAAGTCATAACTAACAGTACAGATTTTATATTTTTGTGGTGCACCGTTTCTGAAATATTAGATTTCACCCCCAAGGGGTGGTTTTTAAAAATTATTATTATACGCTAAATTAGTCTTTGCAGAAACCTTAACTAACGACACAGGTTTTATATTTTTTGTAGTATACAGTTTCTGATATTGATTTCACCCCCAAGGGGTGGTTTTTAAAAATTGTTATTATACGCTTAATTAGTCTTTCTACAAGTCATAACTAATAGTACAGGTTT
The DNA here is from genome assembly GCA_023638675.1 of Camponotus pennsylvanicus. NCBI lineage: Eukaryota > Metazoa > Arthropoda > Insecta > Hymenoptera > Formicidae > Camponotus > Camponotus pennsylvanicus. Next base: position 41,457 of record JALHBL010001392.1, read on the forward strand.
ATATTTTTGTGGTGCATCGTTTCTGAAATATTAGATTTCACCCCCAAAGGGTGGTTTTTAAAAATTGTTATTATACACTTAATTAGTCTTTCTACAAGTCATAACTAATAGTACAGGTTTTATATTTTTGTGGTGCACCGTTTCTGAAATATTAGATTTCACCCCCAAGGGGTGGTTTTTAAAAATTATTATTATACGTTAAATTAGTCTTTGTAGAAACCTCAATTAACGGCATAGGTTTTATATTTTTGTGGCCCAACGTCTCTGAAATATTATATTTCACCCCCAAGGGGTGGTTTTTAAAAATTGTTATACGCTTAATTAGTCTTTCTACAAGTCATAACTAACAGTACAGATTTTATATTTTTGTGGTGCACCGTTTCTGAAATATTAGATTTCACCCCAAGGGGTTGTTTTTAAAAATTATTATTATACGCTAAATTAGTCTGTAGAAACCTTAACTAACGACACAGGTTTTATATTTTTGTGGTATACCGTTTCTGATATTGATTTCACTCCCAAGGGGTGGTTTTTAAATATTGTTATTATACGCTTAATTAGTCTTTCTACAAGTCATTACTAATAGTACAGGTTTTATATTTTTGTGTTGCATCGTTTCTAAAATATTAGATTTCACGCCCAAGGGGTGGTTTTTAAAAATTGTTATTATACACTTAATTAGTCTTTCTACAAGTCATAACTAATAGTACGGGTTTTATATTTTTGTGGTGCACCGTTTCTGAAATATTAGATTTCACCCCCAAGGGGTGGTTTTTAAAAATTATTATTATACGTTAAATTAGTCTTGTAGAAACCTCAATTAACGGCATAAGTTTTATATTTTTGTGGCCCAACGTCTCTGAAATATTATATTTCACCCCCAAAGGGTGGTTTTTAAAAATTGTTATTATACGCTTAATTAGTCTTTCTACAAGTCATAACTAACAGTACAGATTTTATATTTTTGTGGTGCACCGTTTCTGAAATATTAGATTTCACCCCTAGGGAGTGGTTTTTAAAAATTATTATTATACGCTAAATTAGTCTTTGTAGAAACCTTAACTAACGACACAGGTTTTATATTTTTGTGGTATACCGTTTCTGAAATATTAGATTTCACCCCCAAGGGGTGGTTTTTAAAAATTGATATTATACGCTTAATTAGTCTTTCTACAAGTCATAACTAATAGTACAGATTTTATATTTTTGTGGTGCATCGTTTCTGAAATATTAGATTTCACCCCCAAAGGGTGGTTTTTAAAAATTGTTATTATACACTTAATTAGTCTTTCTACAAGTCATAACTAATAGTACAGGTTTTATATTTTTGTGGTGCACCGTTTCTGAAATATTAGATTTTACCCCCAAGGGGTGGTTTTTAAAAATTATTATTATACGTTAAATTAGTCTTTGTAGAAACCTCAACTAACGGCATAGGTTTTATATTTTTGTGGCCCACCATCTCTGAAATATTATATTTCACCCCCAAGGGGTGGTTTTTAAAAATTGTTATTATACGCTTAATTAGTCTTTCTACAAGTCATAACTAACAGTACAGATTTTATATTTTTGTGGTGCACCGTTTCTGAAATATTAGATTTCACCCCCAAGGGGTGGTTTTTAAAAATTATTATTATACGTTAAATTAGTCTTTGTAGGAACCTCAACTAACGGCATAGGTTTTATATTTTTGTGGCCCACCGTCTCTGAAATATTATAATTCACCCCCAAGGGGTGGTTTTTAAAAATTGTTATTATACGCTTAATTAGTTTTTCTACAAGTCACAACTAACAGTACAGATTTTATATTTTTGTGGTGCACCGTTTCTGAAATATTAGATTTCACCCCCAAGGGGTGGTTTTTAAAAATTATTATTATACGCTAAATTAGTCTTTGTAGAAACCTTAACTAACGACACAGGTTTTATATTTTTGTGGTATACCGTTTCTGATATTGATTTCACTCCCAAGGGGTGGTTTTTAAATATTGTTATTATACGCTTAATTAGTCTTTCTACAAGTCATTACTAATAGTACAGGTTTTATATTTTTGTGGTGCATCGTTTCTAAAATATTAGATTTCACGCCCAAGGGGTGGTTTTTAAAAATTGTTATTATACACTTAATTAGTCTTTCTACAAGTCATAACTAATAGTACAGGTTTTATATTTTTGTGGTGCACCGTTTCTGAAATATTAGATTTCACCCCCAAGGGGTGGTTTTTAAAAATTATTATTATACGTTAAATTAGTCTTTGTAGAAACCTCAATTAACGGCATAGGTTTTATATTTTTGTGGCCCAACGTCTCTGAAATATTATATTTCACCCCCAAGGGGTGGTTTTTAAAAATTGTTATACGCTTAATTAGTCTTTCTACAAGTCATAACTAACAGTACAGATTTTATATTTTTGTGGTGCACCGTTTCTGAAATATTAGATTTCACCCCCAAGGGGTTGTTTTTAAAAATTATTATTATACGCTAAATTAGTCTTTGTAGAAATCTTAACTAACGACACAGGTTTTATATTTTTGTGGTATACCGTTTCTGATATTGATTTCACCCCCAACGGGTGGTTTTTAAAAATTGTTATTATACGCTTAATTAGTCTTTCTACAAGTCATAACTAATAGTACAGGTTTTATATTTTTGTGGTGCATCGTTTCTGAAATATTAGATTTCACCCCCAAAGGGTGGTTTTTAAAAATTGTTATTATACACTTAATTAGTCTTTCTACAAGTCATAACTAATAGTACAGGTTTTATATTTTTGTGGTGCACCGTTTCTGAAATATTAGATTTCACCCCTATGGAGTGGTTTTTAAAAATTATTATTATACGCTAAATTAGTCTGTAAAAACCCCAACTAACGGCACAGGTTTTATATTTTTGTGGTATACCGTTTCTGAAATATTAGATTTCACCCCCAAGGGGTGGTTTTTAAAAATTGTTATTATACGCTTAATTAGTCTTTCTACAAGTCATAACTAACAGTACAGATTTTATATTCTTGTGGTGCACCGTTTCTGAAATATTAGATTTCACCCCAAGGGGTTGTTTTTAAAAATTATTATTATACCGCTTAATTAGTCTTTCTACAAGTCATAACTAATAGTACAGGTTTTATATTTTTGTGGTGCACCGTTTTTGAAATATTAGATTTTACCCCCAAGGGGTGGTTTTTAAAAATTATTATTATACGTTAAATTAATCTTTGTAAAAATTTTAACAGCAAGTTTTATATTTTTATGGTGCACCGTTTCTGAAATATTAAATTTCACCCTCAAGGGATTGTTTCCAAATTATTACTATTTTTCAAAATTGTTATTATATGACAATTATTTTTTTAGAAATTTTATTTAATCAAATAAGTTCCATATTTTTACGTTCCTGAGATAATAATTTCCATCTCCTAAGGTGTTATTTTTGAAAATTACTATACGATAAATTAATCTCTCGTACGTATGCACACACATACACACGTATTACACGTGTATGCACGCACATATACATTTAATCTTATTTCTTAAGGCGTATTTGCACACTCGACGAATAATCGTACATGTGCGTTGCAAATGCGCCTTGAGGGACAAACTTGCTTTGCGTGTGTGCGTGCGATCTTATGTACGTGAGTCTGAACCTGGAAATGATGGAAAACGATAAAATGTCACATTTCTGATATGCGGTCATTATTTCTCGGGATTGACTGCACCAATCTTATTCAAACTGGTCGCAATCGAAAGCTTGTATACATATTATGTTATAAAAGTATCGTTAGATTTATGATTACGGCTTTAGTTTTTGAAATATTTTAATTGAGTTTATAAGACCCAAAATTCCGGATAAGGTACTTGGTAGCGCCGCGTCGAGGACAGTGACTCTCAATGGTCGGATCCAGTTTATTTCCAGTTTTTTATGTACTTGGCGTCGCGACGCTACCGCGTCGCTTGATAGATTCATGTAAACCTTATATTCATACAAATTATGGCTACGTAGAAAAAGATGATCTATAGATATATAATTATATATATAAACATTGATATATAATTATAATGTAATTTATAATTATATATATGTGTGTGTGTGTTTGTAGAAATTTATATATTTGACTGCGCAACCATAATTATAGTACGTAGAGGTTCGTTACATTTGCCTGTGTAGACAAATATAGTTACGCAGATATATTCCCTATATGTATAATTATATATCAATATAGTGGTGTGCAAAAGTTTTGAGCCAAACGATTTTTATTACATATTTATTATACAATAATCGCTAAAAAAACATAAACAAGATATATTTATTTATACTTTAATTATATAAACTATAAACTTTTAATCATTTTAAATACTTTATTTTTTACAATGTTTTATTAGGAACAGTGCAAAAGTATTGCGCTAAATATTTTGTATGCATAACGCAAAAAAATTATTTTTGAAAAATAACAAAAACATTAAACTTTTATGTTGCCATGCCTTTAAAAGCAATTACTGCATCACAACAGCGAGGCATTGATTCAATTAAGTTGCGAATGCGATCTTGTGGTAAATTTTGCCACTGATTTTGCAGATCTTGCCATAATTTTACCTTATTTGAATGTGTCTTATTCCCTATGCGTAGTTTGAGTTCTTGCCACAAATGTTCAATATAATTTAAGTCCGGTGATTGCGATGGCCAGTCCAGAACTTGGACTTTATTAACGGTTGTTACGTCTCCAGTTCCTCAGGACTGGTCTGGAAGTCTTACTTTTTCAGTTGGACGCAATTGATCTCTCAATTTGTTTTAGGGCAACCTGCTAGGCCGGCTATACCCTGGGACTCCGAGAGAATAAGGATCTATTCGTGCTTAATTAAGAGAGGATCCAGATGGGAAAGAGAATAAATAAATGTATATGTATATTGTATTAAATTATCTTTTATTTAACTGCCTTTTTCCTTCTACAGATTGCATAAATGTTTGTTTATTAAATTGAGTACATAAAGATTGTGTTTATTCCTCACGAGGGTAACCATACGTGTCTGGAAGAATATACGAATACTCAATATCGATGGTTGCAATCAGATTTAGTCATCAAGGTTGAGATCACGGCTAAAGTATAGCTGGAGAAGAATGAATTATGTTAGTACTGTTAATAATAGATTACCGACCCATGGTCTTCATCGACCAGGGGGAATAATTGACTCGCGAAAATTATCGACCAATGGTATTATAGATTTCTGTTTTACCGACCGATGGTATTGTAGATTTCTATATTACCGACCGATGGTAAGTTATCGAATGTAGGTAATTATCGACTGTAAGTAATTATCGACTACTAGTATATATCGACTTGTGGTAATAAAGAAGCTATCATTCACTTGATTTCGTTGTTATTAGTTAGGTTAGTTTTATTTTAAATTTCGATTTGAATATCTAGTTGACTTGCTGAAAATCGAAGAGGCTTAAGGAGGAATAAGGAGATTGGATACTTCGATAAGGTATCCACCTGTCCTCCCCCGATGGTGCGCCACCTTGTCGCGGTTGGGGAGCTCCCTCTCCAGTAAGGGAGAGGGTCTAAGAGCGTACCGCTCGGTCGGTCACAAACAAATGTACACCGATCAGTCGGCCACGAACAAATGCACACCGCTGAGTCGGCCACGAACAAATGCACACCGCTCAGTCGGCCACGAACAAATGCACACCGCTGAGTCGGCCACGAACAAATGCACACCGCTCAGTCGGCCACGAACAAATGCACACAGATCAGTCGGCCACGAACAAATGCACACCGATCAGTCGGCCACGAACAAATGCACACCGCTCAGTCGGCCACGAACAAATGCACACAGATAGCACGAACAAATGCACACCGCTCAGTCGGTCACAAACAAATGTAGCGGTATGCATTTGTTCGTAGCCGACTGAGCGGTGTGCATTTGTTCGTGGCCGACTGAGCGGTGTGCATTTTTTCGTGGTCGACTGAACGGTGTCCAATTGAACGATGTGCAACTGAACGGTGTACATTTGAGCGGTGTGCAACTGAACGGTGTACATCTGAACGGTGTGCATTTTTACGTGTCCAACTGATCGGTGTGCGTTTTTATGTGTCCAATTGAACCGTGTCCAAATGAACCGTGTGCAATGTTTCGTGTCCATTTGCTCCGTGTCCATTTGCCCCGTGTCCAATTGTACTGTGTCCGACTGCACCGCTCCCGCCCTCAGTGCCTCGCTTCAGCGGATTTGGTGGCCCAGCTGGAGCGTGGAGTGGAGGCCGTACGAAAGGTCACCTCCTTCAAAAGGGGGTACAAAGGTACCTCTATTGCCATCTTCAAGGAGGTGGCCACGGTGGTGGATACGGTGGGCAAGGAGCTTGCTCGCCGTACCCAATCTGGCGAGAGCCAGATACTGAAAGAGGAAAACTCCCGCCTGAGAAGAGAGGAGGTTAATCTCAGGCGGGAGTTGAAGTCCCTCAGGGGGGAGGTTGCGGAGCTTAGGGAGAAAATAAACTCTCTATCTCCTAAGCATCCCCCCTTAGAGGGCCATTGGAGACGCCGGCTCCTGTGGTGGTGTCCCCCGCCAGGTCTCCCCGCTTTGTGAGTAAACGCAAAGGAGTGGGGGAAGGTGCCTCCCAACCATCTTCCCCTAGTGGGAAGAAGGGGAGGGGTGGGGGTCACCTAGGTCAACTGAGGGGCCGCTTGGGGAGTCGGCGCTTCCGCCGGAGTTGTCTGCCCTCTAGGACGTGATTTTCAATCGCGTCGCCCGGCTGATCGACGCTAGATTTAGCGCCATAGAGGGCAGGCTACTCCCGGAGAGGAGCTTCCGGCCTCCGCTGCAAACAGCGGCGGCCGGATCTGACCGAGGGGGTGGAAAGGCGAGGACCTTTGCTGAGGTCACGGCCACCACTCCCAAGGCGAGCTGGTGGAGGTGGAGGAGGAGCCAAGGCTCCCCCTCTCCCCTCCTCCCTTCCCCCTGCCTCACAGAAGGGAGGCAAAAGGAAGAAAGGGGGGCCAAGGCCCCCCCAGACCTCCCAGGACCCTGGTGCCTCGAGGGCCTCGCGACCCGCACCGAGCGCGGGGCCGTCCGAATGGACGGTTGCTGCGCGGAGAGTACACAAGGGGTCCGAGGGGGGAAGGCCGGGGAGGCTAAGGCCTCCAAATCATCCGATGCCTCTGTCCCTCGTCAGGCGCCGTCCAAAAAGGGCGGCGCCAAGGGGGCAAAGCTAAGGGGGCGACGGCTTCCCCTAAGGGGAACCAATCCGTCGCCCCCAAACAAAGGAAGATTCATCCTCCTAAGCAGGCGGCCATACTGATTAGCGTGGCGCCTGCAAATGAGGGCGGAGTGGGTGATGCCGGACTCTTCGGGGCACCCAATTCCGTTTCCTTGGGGGAGGCTGTTGCCGGGATCAAGGGGAGCATCAAGCTCTCCGATTTCGGCATCACCTCCCTCAAGCCTAAAAGGGCGGCGGCCGGGGGCATCTTGTATGAGGTCCCCGGCCAGGAGAATGGGGCCAAGGCTGATAAACTGGCCGAGGCCCTGAAGGCTCTACTAGGGCCGAAGGGGTTGCGGGTCACCTGCCCGTTGAAATTCGCGTTTCCGGGCTGGATGACCGCAACCTCAGTGGAGGTGCAGGCGGCGCTGGCTGCGGTCGGCGACTGCTCGGCGGGGGAGATATTGGTCGGTAAACCTGGCCGTTCCCCCGCCGGCAGGTTGGGGGCCATATGGGCCAAATTGCCGGCTGTGGCCGCGAAGAAATTGTTGGACGCGGGCCCGCTCACAGTGGGGTGGATCAAGGCCCGCGTCGAGGCCCTTGGTGCTCGACCCCTGCAGTGCTTTAAATGCCTGGGGGCCGGTCACACAAAGGTCAATTGTAAAGCGGAAGTAGACCGCAACGGTCTATGTTACCGTTGCGGTCGCGCTGGCCATAGGGCCGCGGAGTGCTCCGCCGAGCCTCACTGCCCGTATTGCGCGGGTAGGGGAACAAAGGCGGAGCACCGGTACGGAGGGAGGGCGTGTGCCTCCCTCCGACCGGAAAAGAAGAAGAAGAAGGGGGGAAGAAAAACCTTCCTCCCCCCAGAACAAAGCGTTAGAGGAGGCGGCCGCTTCACCGACATTGGAGCGACCAGCCGTTACTGCGTCAGCAGATCCTGGCCCGGAAGACAGCCGGGAGGAGGCGATGGACGCCGAGTAAGACGGACCATCGCCTCCTACAGGCCAACGTAAACCACTCCGCCAGGTCGCAGGATCTTTTGCTGCAGACCATGGCGGAGTGGTCGATTGACCTGGTGGTGGTGACCGAGCCGTACTATATTCCCCCCAAAGCCAACTGGGTGGGAGGTGCTGACGGCTCGGTTGCCATTATTGGAAGAGGCGGCAGAGATGCCCTCCCCCTTACCCTGTTGGGAAGAGGAGAGGGCTATGTATCCGCCAAATGGGGGGAAACCGCCGTGGTAAGAGTGTACTTTTCACCTAACCGTGACCTGACCCAGTCCGAGGCGTATTTGGACCGGGTGGCGACGGAGATCTGCCGCCAATTTCCCGGTCCAGTTCTCGTCGCGGGGGACCTCAACTTTAAGTCGGTGGACTGGGGTTCCTCTGTGACAGACGCTCGGGGTCGGGTCTTGTCGGGATGGGTGGCGGAGTTGGATCTCCTGGTGTTAAACAGGGGTTGGGCTCACACCTGCGTGCGGCATAATGGCGGGTCCATTGTGGATAACACATTTGGTTCCCCGCCGGTCCCGCGCAAGGTGGTTGGCTGGAGGGTAATGGAGGGATCGGAGACTTTATCGGATCACCGATACATACGGTGGAATGTCTCCGATCCCTCTCTAGGCAACCAGCCACGCCACCGGAGCGGTACACCCCTACCTCCCCGCTGGGCGCTTAAGCGCCTGGACGAGGACGCCTTGATGGCAGCTGCTTCGGCCAAAGCTCTGGAAGAAATTCCGAAGCTAAGCCCCTGCGATGTTGACGGGGAGGCAGCCTGGTTCCGGGAGGCCATGTCGCAAATATGCGACGTGGCAATGCCCCGGATCCGGGTTCTCCCTACTAGAAGGTCGGTATACTGGTGGACCCAAGAGATCGCGCAGCTTCGCGCTGATTGCGTAAGAAAACGCCACCAGTACACCCGATGTCGTCGCAGGCGGCACGAGGAGGCTGAAACGGCAGCGCTGTATGAGTCTTACAGGGAAGCTAAGAAGACTGCAGCGCGCCATCAAGAGGGCCAAAAACAAAGCCTGGGACGATCTCCTTGAGACCCTCGATGAGGATCCTTGGGGGCGCCCCTACCTGATCGTCAGGAATCGCCTGCGATCGGGTGGGCCCCCCGTTTCCGAGGGTCTCGACCCCTAGGTCCTGGAGGGTGTGGTTTTCGCTCTATTTCTCAGTAGGATAGGAGCGGGGCGACCTCTGGGGCAAGCGGTTCCGGTTTTTAACTGGACCGCCAATCTGGAGGTCACGGAGAAGGAGATGGTCAGGGCGGTGAAACGGCTCCGGGCGAAAAATACCGCTCCGGGGCCTGATGGTATCCCTGGCCGGTCTTGAGTATTGGCCCTCGGTGTCCTCGGGGACCGACTGAGGCAGCTATTTACAACTTGCCTTCGGTCGGGGCGATTTCCCCTCATATGGAAGGAAGCGGGTCTTGTCCTCCTACGGAAAGAAGGGCGCCCCGCGGAGTCTCCTTCCGCGTATCGCCCGATATGTCTGCTGGATGAGGCGGATAAGCTTTTCGAGCGTGTGCTCGCTGCCCGCCTCAGACAGCACCTGTCCCTGGTGGGCCCCGATCTGGCCGACTGTTAGTTCGGATTCCGAGAGGGTCGATCTACGGTGGACGCCGTTTTGCGCGTTAGGCCCCTCTCGGAGAAGGCTGTCTCCCGGGGTGGGGTGGCGGTGGCGGTGTCTCTTGACATCGCCAACGCCTTCAACACCCTACCCTGGGAGTGTGTAAGGCGTGCGCTCGAGTATCACCGAGTGCCGCCTTATATGCAGGAGGTGATAGGGGATTACCTCCGGGGCAGGTTCGTGACATGTCGGGGACGGTACAGTGTACCGTTTCGGAGGGAGACGCATTGCGGGGTTCCGCAGGGATTGGTCTTAGGACCACTCCTGTGGAACCTCGGATACGACGGGGTGCTGCGGGGCGCCCTCCTCCCGGGCCTGAGTGTCGTCTGCTATGCGGACGACACTTGTAATGGCTCGGGGGGACACGTGGGAGGACCACCCGCCTTGCGAGAGTGGGGGTGGCACTAGTGGTTGGCCGTATACGCGCTATGGAGCTGCATGTGGCGCTTCATAAGACCGAGGCAATGTTTTTTGCAGGGCCTCGGCGGAAGCCGCCACCGCAGACCCACCTTGACATCGAGGGAGTCCGCATCAAGGTGCAGTCCCAGATGAATTATCTGGGACTGCTCCTTGATAGCCGCTGGTGCTTTAAGGAGCACTTCTGCCGCATGGCCCCCCGAATAAAGGCAGCAATTAATTCCCTGTGGGGACTGCTGCCCAACATCGAGGGACTTAAGGACAGGGTCTATAACTACAGGGCCTATAACTACCTGGCGGTGGTATGCGTAAAGCATTTCCCCATGTAAAAAAAAAGGTATCCACCTGTCAACGTCTGGCTTAGTATTAACTTTACAATGTCAGGTTATAATTAGTGAAATGTACTAAAATAATGGTTGAAATTATCAAAAGCTAAGCCAGTGTATCATCACTAAGCGAATCTCTGGAATGTGTCCCGTGTCTTGAAATCAAGGCTAGATTCAGCACGACGCTATTCACGTCAACTAGCTCCAAAGTCAATAAAGAACTTCCCTCAGGATCATTCTTATTTAACCGGGCCACGCTGTATCTTTGCCTAATCAAACATCGATGTGACGGGACGCTTGGTCACCAGCTCCAAGTTAAAAGGAAACTTCCCTCAGGATAATTGCCTTTTCACTGTGCCGGAAGCAGTTTCGTCATGTCGAAGCTAGTTCGCCCTATGCTCACTGTCAATCGAGTTATCTTATCAAGAAGACAAGTCCCAGTAAAAGTCTTTCAATTTCGAGATTAAATTAATTGAGTGCTGGGAAGGATTTGCTTGTGAGTCGGTGTCTATTTGTCTGCTGATTTAGTTTTATTAAGTTAATATTCATTCATTATGCTATGCTAAATCAGAGCTCAAATTCAATGATTCGACCTGTCTTTAAAGAGTGCGTCTCGTGCTCTTTCGAGTAGTTTCGATGTACAAGACGTCACTTCACAACGGCACAGAATTCAAAAGGAAATCTCCCGAAAGGAAGTTCCTTCCGAAAGCGGCAGAGGAATAGCCTGTGGCTACTCAATGTACATCAAGTGACTACTCTAAGGCGACAATTCACCCTTGTGGTTTAAACCAAAGACAGGTTGAATACTCAATAATTCAATAAAATCAAAAGATAATTATATTTGGAATGAAGTTTTAAGATTTAAATCAATGGAGAGTAGGGATGCGGGAATATGGATTGTTGAAGATATAGATTCCCGAATAATTAAAATTATCATGCAAATTAATTTTGTTAGTATTAATAGTGTTGAATAAGATTGAATTAAGAATTTAGATGAGTGACGTTCATCTAAGTACTTACCAAGAGCTGCTGTATTTTGATGCGGGGATGCTGCTTCCTTCCACTGGATGCCGTCTACCTCGGTGATGGCTCAGGAAGGGGGTTGCAGTCGAGTGATGAAGTCTCTTGGTGTGTAAAGATGATTCCTCTCTGTTGGAGACCGACTGCCTCAGCGAGGTCCCTGAAGAGAGGTCGGGAGCCGTTGAAAAGTAAGTGGCAGAAGACCCGGATTATAAGCTCGAAGACACTTTATTTTAAAGTATACTTGAATACAATATTTGACGGCTCAGATGCAAGGTGATGTCTTCTTAAGAGCGCCGAGTCGATTTTTCGGTGTTCAGTTGTAACTTTTTCCTCTTCAAAAATCTCTCCATTCTTTTTAACATCTCTTTCATTCCTTCTTCACTTTTTGCCAGGATAACTAAATCATCTGCATAAGCCAGTGTCCATATCCTTTCCTCCTCAACCAAGACCCCTCCTACCTGTCCTTTCCTCATCTCTTCCTCCACATCCGCTACCAGAATCGAGAACAGAAGCGGAATAAGCGGACATCCTTGTCTCACACCTTTCTCCGTCCAGAACCATTCCGATCTCCTCCCTTGCGACCTTTCTGCACATTTCGTACTTTCATATATCTCCTTTACGCTTTCTGTCAATCCTCTTCTTACTCCCCTTTTCTCCATCGCCTCCCATACTCTTTTCCTGTCCACTCTGTCAAACGCCGCCTTAAGATCCATAAAGAAGCCATACATTTTTCCTCCATTTTTTCTCACCTCTTCTAATTACGTGTTGTAGTATATATATATTATCCATAGTGCCTCTCTTCCTTCTGAACTCCGCTTGTGTTTCCGGTAATATTCTTTTCTCCTCCATCTCTTGCCTTAATCTTTCCGTCAGTATTGCTGCATATACTTTATAAGCTGTGCACAGCAGCGTAACTCCTCTATAATTTCTGACGTCACCAGCCTTCCCCTTCTTGTAAATGGGCGCTATTAGCCCCTCTCTCCATTCCTCAGGGAAACCTTTTCCACTCCATACCAATTTACACAACTCCTTTAACTTTCCCCTGATCTGGCCTTCACTGTACGGGAGGGTCCCGTTAGCGCACGGTGCGATAGCGCACCAACCCGATAGCACACGAAAAATTGACACAATTCCCGATAGCGCACCAACCCGATAGCACACGTCCCGATAGCACACAAAGTAAATCGCGCACAATCCCGATAGCGCACCAACCCGATAGCGCACGGGTTCACTTTGCAACTTTTCACGCGAAGCGAGGGGGACGGGGTGGGTGCGGGAGGGGGGCCGAAGACCCCCCTTGCACCCCCCCCCCCCCCCGTGTGTGTGTGTATGTGTGTATGAGAGAGTGCGTGTGTGAGGGGATAGTGCTTTCGTGCGCTATCGGGTTGGTGCGCTATCGGGATTGTGCGCGATTTATTTTGTGTGTTATCGGGACATGGGCTATCGGGTTGGTGCGCTATCGGGAATTGTGTCAATTTTTCGTGTGCTATCGGGTTGGTGCGCTATCGCACCGTGCGCTAACGGAACCCGCTCTCACTGTACATCCAAGCCTCACTTCCTATTCCATCTGCTCCTGCCGCTTTCTTTCTTTTCATCTTTTTTATCTGTTTTTCTATTTCTTCATCCCTCAATTCCTCCTCCTGATCCCCGTCCAAACTCCTTTTCTCTGCAACTTCCCTATTATCTTTTTCTCTACCTTCAAATAAATGCTGAGTGATTTTTCCAGTCCCCCATTTTTATATTCTCCTGACTCAATATTACTCTTTTCCTTTCTTTATTTATAATTCTCCATATCTGTGCCTCTGTTCTGCAGTTTCTAACCTCCTCTTCTAACTTTTCCTTTCTCCCTTCTTCTTTTCTCTTACATAACTCTCTGAACTCTCTCCTCAGTGATTGATACCTTCCTTTTTCTTCCTTCCCCTCTCTCCATCTACTATATGCCTTTTTTACCTGTTTCTTCCTCCTCTTGCATTTTGCATTCCACCAGTCCTTCTCTCCAATCTTCTTTCTTCTTAACCTTATTCTTTTTCTTACTATACATTCCTCTATACCTGCCTTTACGCTCTTCCACAACTCTACCTTTTTCCCTTCTATCGTAATCTCTCTCTCCTTCTTCTTATACTCTTCAATGCTCTCTTCATTCCATTGTACAATATCCATTATGACCTCTTGTGCTCTCCCGGTTTCCCTCCTAAATTCTCCTCTCACTTCTATCTCCAGTGGTTGATGATCTGATTCCACCCTCTTCCCTACCGTTAGCTTTTCTATTCTATCCCACGCTCTCTGATTTACAATAACATAATCTATTATTGAATCCCGTCTGCCGCCTGTATATGTGAATTCTCCCATCTCGTCCCCTCTTAAATTCCCGTTCCCCATTTCCCACCCCCTATCCTCTATTAGACTCAACAATTTCCCCTCCCTGTTAACTTCCTTGTCCCTAAAATTTCTCCATCTTTCTTTTTCCTCGCTCTCCTCATCTTTTCCCTTCCTTCCCTATTTTGGCGTTGGTCTCCCCCTATACATAACATTTCTTCTTCTAATTCCCTAACCTTTCCCTCCAACTCCTTTCTCTTATCCTTCATCTTGCCATCGTTATACAACGTTATTATTCTTCATGTTTTCCCCTCTATCCTTAACCTCCTCTCCTGTATTCCGTTTACATCGATTACTTCCTCTCCAATTATCTCATCTAACTCCTTCCTTATCCCTGTAATTATCCCCCCTTTTGCCCTACCTTTCTTTTTTCATTTATCGCGTTTCTTTTATCGCCGACATTTCCAGCTAAAACGCTCCGATAGACTTCTCTTTATTACTTCCCAACCTCTTTCCTCTATCCACGTTTCGCTCAATCCTATTACATCAAAACTCTATAAAATTCCAGAATTCTCTGTCCTTCCTCCTCAAGCCTGCCACGTTCCAAAAGACTATCTTCACCCTACCTCTTACCCCCTAGTCAACCCCTTCTCTTCCCCTCTCTTTTCCTTCCTCTTATTCTCTTCGTCCTCCAACCTCTCACTCCTCTCCTCTTGGCTGCCTCTAAAAAATTCTTTTCTATTATCTCGCTTCCTTCTTCACTCCATACGTATAACTTTCCTTGTATTTCTATTTTCCTGTATCCTATCTTCACCCTTCTTCCCTCCATTTTCTCCTCTCGCTCTTTCTCTTAATTTCCCCTGCACTTCCCGCTCTTCCATTGTCAGATCGTGATCAATATATACTCTCCTACTTCCTAGCTTTTTCTTTACCTTCATTATCCCTTCCTTCTCTTCCCAGCTATTCATCTCCACGATTATCATCTCTCTTCCCTTTTTTCCCACCGCTTGTATTCTCTGCACTCCTTCTATTACTCCGAACTCCTTCTCCAGGAATTCTCGTCGTTTCAAAAATATTCTTTTTTCCTTTTTCCAAACCTTTTATTATTAAATTGTTTCTTCTTTCCTTTCTTTCTCTGTCCTCCATCGCCTTTTTACCTTCCTTATTTCCTCTCTTGTTTCCATTATACTACTTGGAGCTTGACTTTCAATCATTCTTTCTTTCTTCTTTACTTTTTCAATTATTTTTCCTACCAACTCTTCTGTTCTTTCTTCTTCCTGCTCTTTCTTACTTCCCTTTTGTTCTATCTTCGACAGTCTCTTCTAATCCGTCCATTCTTTCTCCAATCCTTTTCTCTCTTATCCTCCATCCATTTTCCAGACTATTTCACTTTTCCTTCATTTCTCTTACCTTTTTTCTCATATCTGCTATCTCCTCTTTTATCTCTCTCAGGATTGCCATCAGCGCTCCATCCTCTTCCCTCTTCACCGTATCCTCTTTTCTGTCTTTTTCCTCCTTCCAATTCCTTGGCGTTCTCTCCAACATGTTGCTCCTCTTGAAAATTTCCTGTCTCTTCATTTTTCCTCCTTATTCCTTTTTATTTTAATCAACTCATTCTCACTACCTTCTTCCCTCCTGACATAATCCAATATACTTGCCAAATTTGACCTCTCTCTTGCTCTTAATTCTTCAACTGTTCTTTTCCCCCTTCCTCTTGGTGTGCAGAGTATCTCCTTTCCGGACCTCTCCATGCCATTCTTTTCCTGTATATTCCCTTTAATCTTTCCTATCTCGTGTTTTCCTTTTCTACCTTCTTCCTCCATCCTTTTCTAACGCCTATATCACTACCTGCCTTACCCGTTCTCCTGCTTCTTTTCTTATTACTTTCTCTTACGCTCACCTGTTGACGCCACCTATCCACAAAGCTATGCTATTCTTTAATCTATCCTCCTTTTTTCTACCTAACCTCACTCTTTTGACAACCCACTCTACTTATCTTTTCCTCCAATTAAGAGGATGCCGGACCTGCCTGTTTTACCCATAAAATGTAGTAGACCGAAAACTTTTTATTAGTTGCACGGAATAATAAATACTTCTCCACGATTAAAGTACATATAAAAACAAACCGGGAACCTCCGGGTTTTATATCAAAAAACCAAGAAAATTGAAAAATTACAGTTTTTTTATCGGCTTCTAGCGTCAAGTCGTAACAATATTTGCTTAATGTAAAAGTTTTGCAGTTTGTATGTGCAAAATAAGAGCTTCCCGGAAGAGATTGCATGAAGGAATATAAGTGAACTTTCAGAAATGAGTTTAGAAGCCTAATAAAAAAGGTTTCGGTTAATTAGACTCGTGCATATGTGTGTGTGCGACATCGAGGCACGAGAGTAAAACAGGCCCGTAGATTAGTTGCTCGATATAGAGACAGACGGCGCTAGAATTGGTTTATGTGACAAGGAGAGACAATCTCGTACCATCCTTCTCTTCCATTTCGCGTGTAATAGTATACGTCCTGTATACATGTATGCGCACACTAAGGCATTATACTCTTGCGTTTTCTTTGTCGTATTGCGCGTCATAGATACTCGCTGTTGCGCGGCGCCGTAACAATCGTACGCGTAACAAGCTGCGTGAAAACAGCGTTACAACGTGTTACGTGGAAAATATTCTATGTAAGTTATACACAATATAATATATATATATATATATATATATATATATATACACGTACAGATTATATATTTTACTAGATGCAGTTTGCATATGCGCTCGTTATTAATTAAAAAAATACTAATTAAAAAATATTTATCCCAGAGGCGATTTATTCGTGGGCTGGTTGTTTTTAGAAATATTTCATACCAGATGCGGTTTGCATGTGCGATCTGGTTATTAAAATATTTATTTCAGAGGCGATCTATTCGTGAGCTGATTATTTTTTTTTTAAATCCAGAGGCGATCTAATTCGTGTGCTAGTGTAAAAAAACCTACAGGCGATTAAATTCGTGTTGGTTATTCAAAAAAATCCAGAGGCGATCTATTCGTGGGCTGGTTGTTTTTAAAAATATTTTATACCAGATACGGTTTGCATGTGCGCTCTGGTTATTAAAATATTTATGTCAGAGGCGATCTATTCATGAACTGATTATTTTTTTAAAAAATCCAGAGGCGATCTAATTCGTGTGCTGGTTATTCAAAAAAATCCAGAGGCGATTTATTCGTGGGCTGGTTGTTTTTAAAAATATTTTATTACCAGATGCGGTTTGCATGTGCGCTCTAGTTATTAAAATATTTATTTCAGAGGCGATATATTCGTGAGCTGATTATTCAAAAGAAAAAAACATCCAGAAGCGATTTAATTCGTGTGCTGATTTGAAAAAAAACCCAGAGGCGATTTAATTCGTGTGCTGGTTATTTGGAAAGTATTTCAAAGGCGATTTAATTCGTGTGCTGGTTATTCGAAGTCTTTCAGAGGCGATTTAATTCGTGTTCTGGTTATTCGAAAAGTCTTTCAGAGGCGATTTAATTCGTGTGCTGATTTGAAAAAAACCCAGAGGCGATTTAATTCGTGTGCTGATTATTTGAAAAGTATTTCAAAGGCGATTTAATTCGTGTGCTGGTTATTCGAGAAGTCTTCCAGAGGCGATTTAATTCGTGTGCTGATTTGAAAAAAACCCGAGGCGATTTAATTCGTGTGCTGATTATTTGAAAAGTATTTCAAAGGCGATTTAATTCGTGTTCTGGTTATTCGAAAAAAATCCACAGGCGATCTAATTTAATTTGTATGCTGGTTATTTAAAAAAAATTTGAGAAGCGATCTTATTTTGTGTGCTGGTTACTAAAAATGTTTTACATCAGATGCGATTTGCATGTACATTCTGGTAGCGAAATTTGAACGAAATTTAATTCAGAGATCATAAAGACACTGCCTCAACTAAAAGGCATATTTGATAAGAATAAAAATCCAGATGAAATGAATCATTGGACCGATTTTTACGCGTCATAAGAGATGATTCTTATTTTGAAAGCGTGCTATATTTCGATAGTTCTTATATAATTGCAGCATGTCACATAGCGACAAAAGCTAACAAATTATTGGAGCAAATTATAGTGATTGCTGGCGATTTTTTTTGATGACACCAAGCTTCGAATGTACGACAGCCTACCCGGCTGTACATATGATAAATTGGTGCCTAAAAAAAATTTCATCGCCGTTGCCTACAAATAATATAATATTTAAAAAGCTTTAACAACCTGATAGCATATGCTGTGAAATTTATGCTGCAGCTTTCGCTACACTACTATAAACTATAGCCTTAGAAGGAAATCCTTGTAAGGAAAAATATTTCAATAATGTGTAAAATGTATGAAGCAACATTTTTTTTAAATTATAGCAGAAAATTAATTACCTTTTCCAAAATGGTAAATTATTCATATATCATATTTTACATTTATCTGATCACGATATTCTAATGCATATCGTTAGAAAAAGACGCCTCAATCTCGTTTGCATATATCGGAGAGACGAAAAAAATACACATATTATGGTTGCATCTCACGGGAATGGGCGATGAAGGGGCCCATTATATTATCGATATAAATCTATTATTTCGATGCTTTTGAGGCAAAGAATGTAGTGTGAAAATATTTATAAATATTATTTATAAATTTTACGAATATACATTACATCAAACAATTTGCATAATACATTTTATATTGTTAGTTTTTGATTATATCGATTTAACAAACGTCGTACATAAATTGTAACTTGTAGAAAGTTATATGCAAATATCCTTTTTATTGTATGTATACAGAATGTCGCAGAGTACTATATATAAGCGCTTGTGAGGAGCGCAGTAAATTGAACAAAAAGTCCCATAGCATTTTACGATTTTCGTAATAATAATAGAAATATTAAATAAAATCGGAAATATGTATCTGCGTGTGTGTGTGAGAAAAAGAGAGAGAGAGAGAGAGAGAAGCATTCGGCCGTTCAAGCTATCGCACGGTCCAGCGTGTTGGACATTGGCTGCGTTCAGCAGAAAAAGCTGCTTTACAACTGTTGTAAAATTCGTGAGCCTGATTGGTGTATGCTCTTAATTTTGACTGGATCTAAGAGCATACACCAATCAGATTCACGAATTTTACAACAGTTGCAAAACAGCTTTTCCTGCTGAACGCAGCCATTTTGTCGGCGCGCGACAAGGGAAGGGACAGCGGGGCACGCCGTTGCCACTCGTTACACCGTCATCGCCGCGCCGCGCTGTCCCTCCCCTTGCCGCGCGCCGACAAAAAGCCCTGACACGCTGGATCATGCGATAACTCGAACGGCCGAATGCTTCTCTCTCTCTCTTTTTCTCTCTCCCACACACAGATACATATTTCCGATTTTATTTAAATTTCTATTATTATTACGAAAATTGTAAAATGCTATGAGACTTTTTTGTTCAATTTACTGCGCTCCTCACAAGCGCTTATATATAGTACTCTGCGACATTCTGTATACATACAATAAAAAGGATATTTGCATATAACTTTCTACAAATTACAATTTATGTACGACGTTTGTTAAATCGATATAATCAAAAACTAACAATATAAAATGTATTATGCAAATTGTTTGATGTAATGTATATTCGTAAAATTTATAAATAATATTTATAAATATTTTCACAATATATTTTTATTATGTATATAAAGAGACATAGCTAATGAGAGCAATGATAGAATTGTATTTAAATATGTATGCAAAGACAGATCTATACTCTAAAATCGTTGCTTGTGCGAGACGATAGAGCAGTAGAAATGCAACATATTTTTTGTTTCAATATAAATACAATTAAACACAATACAAAAAAAGCTTGTATTTCACATTGCTCTTTTTAAAATATGTGCCATATTTTTTCTACTCTAGATAATACTGTCGGTAACATAACTATAAGTGTTGGTAATGTACCGACGCTTTTAGTTATGTTAAAATGAGGGCGCCTACCCGTCGGAGTTCGGCCGCGACTCCGGCATCCTCTTAATAAACTTTCTTACCTCCTTTAATATCCCAGCCCTTTCTAATATCGTTCCTCTCGCCTACTTACTACCTCCTCTCTTACTAAACTTTCTAACTTTGGTTGTTTCACGCCTTATCACCGCTCCATACACACACGTGCTCTTCTCACACATTCCACTAACCAAGTCCCACTATAATAAACTATTTCTTCATTGACGAGAACCCACGGGCTGGGAAATGAAATTCGGGATGAGGCTTCGTGTGGTAATAGTAGTGCCCGAAACTCATACCATGCTCAAGCCATAGGACCCCATAGACCGCCAATTCCAAGAAAAAGCGCCTCAAAATTCGTGTAGCAATTTATATTGTAACGGGTCACCTTTTCCGACGCCGCGGATCGGCTCGCCAGAGTCAGGATTCGGGAGAAGGGGAGAAACCAACTTGTGCGAACATTTCGGTTTAAGTGTATTTATTGTGTCATGAGTATTTACATTGTTGTGCATGTGTGTGTGTGTGTGTGTGTGTGAATATCAATGTAATTGTGAGCGGTGAGTGTGTGCAAACTATATGTTACGGATAAGCGAGTTAATAATAATAATAATCGACAAGTCCGGCGCATGCAGGCGATGTCTAGCGGATGCGCGGATAACGGATACAGGCGGTCTATTGCGGGTTCTGGACGGCACGAAACGCGGAGCTTACCTATACGGGGACGCGAAAGTCTTATGGGTACTCGGGACGGACACAGAAACACGGAGCCTAGAGGAAATGCACTGTCAACGGGGTTCGGTGTCAGGACGGCTCGGTTACGCCGGAGACACCCCGTGGAGTCAGGTAGTACCATGACTCAGACAGGTACGGGAAACCGGAGATAGCCGGTGAATCAAGAGACGTACTGTCTCGGACGGGTACAGGAAAACCGGAGACACCCGGTGGATCGAGAGACACCTCGATCAGGACTGGTATCAGGACGCCGGAGACACCCGGCGGGAGTCGAGAAACACCTCGACCAGGACTGGCATCAGGACGCCTGAGACAACCGGCGGGAGTCGAGAAACACCTCGACCAGGACTGAATGACCGTAACCGGAGACACCCGGTCGAGCCGAGAGACACCTCGGCCCGGGCGAGATCTGGTCGGGATCTGGCCCCGATGCGCTGCCGGCTTTTATACTCGGCCGGGGATTCTCCTACCTGGCGGATCGCTCAGGTGGGATACGACTGCGAGAGAGATGCGAATAGTCGGGCGAGCGAGCGAGCGAGGCAGCATGCGCAAAGCGGTGAGAGCAAGCGAGAGAGCGAGCGTGCGAGCGAAATAGCAAGCGAGCGTATACGGTTGCAAGCGAGACAGGCAGTGCGGGTCAGGACGATAGCGGTGAGATAGTTAGACGAAGCGAGTAAAGTAAGAAATATATTTATTAATACAAAACCGAATTAGTAATGGTGCGTAAACGCATCGTTACATCATAACTAAAAGTTTTCCCCATTGCCAAGCGGCTCGGTGGCCGAAGCGGTAGCGGGCCAGCGTGGTAAGCCAGAGGTTCCGTGTTCGAACCTCTGCTCGTGAAATTTTTTTTTTCATACATTTTTTTAATGCATTTTATTTTTAAATTTGTTTAATATTATAATAATAATCATGTAAATATTTATTATTATTACAATTTTATTATCTTTATTATTAATTACGTTAATATCATAATCGTAAGAATTATAACGAAAATAATATTTTCGTAAAATCTATCGCCGTAAAATAATATTTATAGGCGATATAATCAGGGTTGGGAAGTAACTCGTTACTTGTAACGCCGTTACCGTTAGTTACTTTTTTTTGGTAACGGACTGGTAACGGCGTTACATTTTTTTTCTGTAACTGTAACGATAACGTAGTTACATTTTTTTAGTAACGATAAGGATTTTAACAGTTACTTTTACTGTTACTTTTCATATTTTGAAAATACTTATGACATCGTATTTCTGTCATATTCAATTTTTAGTCATCGACCGACATTCATATAAAATTCGATAATACTTCGGATGAAATTTATAGCTCTGAGAGGTGTCTGTGAAGCCGGCACGACAATTTACAAATTTCAAAAAGATACTAAGAGTTCTGATAGCACTTTTCATAGTTCTACAGTTCCTGATAAAAATTAAAGATCCGCATTCCTTATATTAAAAAATCGAAATCGAAAAACTGTGCTAACTTCGCGAATCTAGCAAGACACTCTTCCCTCTAAAATACCAAAACGCGTTGAATATTATTATTTTTAGTAAGAGTTTCCGATAGTTCTGCTATAGTTCAGCCTATATATGCAATTTCAAATCGATATTCTAAAAACTAATAATTTTTTATGAATTTTTAATGTTCTTGCCAGCACGACACTTAGTGAAAATGTGTCGTGCTAATGATTTTCCCTAGTTTTAACGGCAGTTCTGGACAGTTCTATTCTTTAGAAACATTTTTGCGCAGAGTTCCGACCGTTTATCATTTTATAAATAATTATTTAATTATTTATTAATTTTCAGGAACTGTAGAATTATGAAAAGTGCTATCAGCTCTTAGTATTTTTTTGAAATTCGTAGATTGTCGTGCCGGTTTCACAGACACCTCTGAGTGCGATTAATGACATCATTGGTCAATCACAGTTATTCCATTCTTCTGAGGAATGGATGTGATTGGCCAGCTTTTAAGTTTGACGTAATATCGGACGAGAGCGCATAAAAAGAATGTAAATTTAGCTATATTTATCAATTTAATGGAAATTAAAATTTTTTATTTACATGTGGTTACATGTTAAGTGCTTTAAAATCTATATCTCTTTAAATCTTTTACGGTTTTGTAAATTTAAAATAAAAAATTTGTTGCTTTTATTAATATTTTAATCAAAAATATTACCAAAGTAAATTTTTTATTTAATTCTATCTTGTTTTAACATTGTTTGAATGTGTTTGAATGATTCGACCTAAGTGCCATTTAGAGGGAGGATATCGTTCATCCACAACTAAAACGAGAACCTTCCTGTAAGGAAGGACTGGTTTTATTCCACTTATATATGGCAAGATGTTGTAAGCATTCTCTTGACCAACATGTCCAAAAACTCTCTAGCATTTGTTGGGTGAGTTGCCACCGAGAGAGGCGAGAGCACTTTACGGATAAAAGTGAAGGCTCAGGTATTGCTTTGAAAGCACTTCCCGTAAGAAAGTGTCCGGGAGTCAGTGCCTCAAGATTCTCTGGATCGTTCGAGAGAGGAGTGAAAAACCTAAAGTTTAATACTGCTTCAATTTGAGTTAGAAGTGTATTCATTTCCTCATAAGTAAGGAGCGTATCACCGACGACTCGCCTCAAGTGGTGTTTGACTGATTTAACTACTGCCTCCCACTGGCCACCGAAATGTGGAGAGGCAGGAGGATTGAATAACCATTTAGTACCATCGTTAGCTAGCAAGCTGGCCATATCTCCTAATTCCCTTGAACCTTTCGCGAAAAGATTCTTAAGCTCAGCGTCAGCGCATTTGAAATTAGTGCCGCAGTCACTTTTGAGAGTAGCACATATTCCTTTCCTTGCGGTGAATCGTTTGAAGGCTGCGATGAACGCTTCAGTAGAATGGTCTGTGACCAATTCTAAATGAAGAGCGGATGTTGCTTGGCATACGAAAAGAGCGATGTATGCTTTGTATTTACGAGAATTCCTTCCTTTCCAGTTTTTAAGTAGAAATGGTTCTGCGTAATCTACCCCAGCATATAGAAATGAACGAGATGGTGTTACTTTCTCGAACGGCAGTTGACCCATTATTTGCTGCGCTCTCTTTTTCGATATCTAGAACATCGTACGCACTTAAGAATGAATGAACGTACTGCAGCTCTACCTCCTATAATCCTCCTATAATCTATAAGTATTCGTCTCGTATAAAAGTCAATGTTACTTGAGTTCCACCATGAAGGGTTTTAAAATGAGAGAAATAATGAGAGGTGAGTCGATTTCTTTGGGAGGATGAGAGGATGTTTAGCTGAGGCAGATAAGTGAGACGACTGGAGACGACCTCCAACGCGTAGTAATCCTTCAGGATCCCGAAAGGGATGTTATGCTTGTTAAGTGTAGAAGAGAGTTGGATTTAGGCAATGATTATCCCTTTGATATGATGGAAATTTCTTCTTCAAAGTGCGATTGTTGGGTGAGTTTAACCCAGCGAAATTTCGCGATTTCCAATTCTTGAGGAATTATTGGCCCTGTTGTTGCAATATCGGATTGTTTTCTAAGTCGTCGAATTGCTCTAAGGCACCAACTAGTAACGCGCAACAATCGTGTAAGGCTTGAGTATTTATTGATAAGATTCCAATGTTCTTCAGTTTGGGCTTTAGTACTGACGCAGACTTTGGTGGGTCGCTCCTCAAGGTTATCCTTGTTCGATGGTGATTGCGGCGGGAGGGTCCCGTTAGCGCACGGTGCGATAGCGCACCAACCCGATAGCACACGAAAAATTGACACAATTCCCGATAGCGCACCAACCCGATAGCACACGTCCCGATAGCACACAAAGTAAATCGCGCACAATCCCGATAGCGCACCAACCCGATAGCGCACGGATTCACTTTGCAACTTTTCACGCGAAGCGAGGGGGACGGGGTGGGTGCGGGAGGGAGGGCCGAAGGCCCCCCCTTGCACCCCCGTGTGTGTGTGTGTGTGTGTGTGTGTGTGTGTGTGTGTGAGAGTGCGTGTGTGAGGGGATAATGCTTTCGTGCGCTATCGGGTTGGTGTGCTATCGGGTTGGTGCGCTATCGGGATTGTGCGCTATCGGGATTGTGCGCGATTTACTTTGTGTGCTATCGGGACGTGGGCTATCGGATTGGTGCGCTATCGGGAATTGTGTCAATTTTTCGTGTGCTATCGGGTTGGTGCGCTATCGCACCGTGCGCTAACGGAACCCGCTCGTTTGCGGCCAGGTTTTCGGAGATTGTGAGAGCCACTGAGACCCTGTCCACCAAATTGAGTGTTCAGATAATTGCGTGGGTGTTAATTCTCGGGTTGCACAATCAGCTGGATTTTCTATACCAGGAACAAATTCCCAGGTTGCTTGAGACAGTGTCTCTTGAATATTGCAAACTCTGTTGTAAACAAAGTCTCGCCATCGAGAAGGATGATTATTTATCCATGTGTATGCGACGGCAGTCAGTCCACATAGATATTGGAGAATTGGAGTTCTAAAATGCGGAGAACATGAGATATTAGTTTAGTTAAAATGACGGCTCCTGTTAGCTCAAGTCGTGGAATTGTCATTCTTTTAAACGGTGCGACCTTCGTTTTGGAGCATACTAACCGGGTAATTGTCTCCCCTTGTTCGTTAGTGGTTCGAATATAGATAACAGCGGATATAGCCTTTTGAGACGCATCACAAAATCCATGAATTTCTTTTTGATGATTTAATTGAGTGTTCAACTAACGAGGAAATGTTAAGTTTGACATATTTTGCAGTTGATCGACAAACTTGATCCATGACATATTTTGCAGTTGATCGACAAACTTGATCCATTTGGCAGAAAGGTGTTGAGGCAACGGATCATCCCAATCAACTTTTATAACCCATAGCTCCTGAATCAGCATTTTGACTTGAATAATGACTGGCGAAATTAAACCGAAAGGATCGAATAGTCTCGCTATGGTCGATAAAATGCTTCGCTTTGTAATGACTGGAGATGAAGATAAGCGTAAACTGGAATGTATCCGCTGTTGGTTTCTAGCACAGCCCTAGTACTTGAATTGTGGTGGTATCTTCGATTTGTAGACAAGTCGAATTCACTCTTCTCTCAGCGGGAATTAGATCAAGGATTTCAGCGTTGTTACTTATCCACTTTTGAAGAGGAAATCCGCCCGCCTTACAGTTGATTTAATTGTTCGACAATTTCACGTGCATGCTGAATTGAATCACTTCCTCCAAATAAATCATCAACGTATCTTCCTTTCGTTGTAGAATTGGAACTGCTTGTGGAAATTTCGCTCCTTCGTCAATTACGAGTTGATTCAATGTACGGAGAGCTAGAAATGGAGCGCAAACCAAGCCATACGTTACCGTAATTAATTGATACATAACAATGTTGTGAGATTGATCTAACCATAAAATTCGCTGAAAATTCCAATCTTCGGAATGTACTTTTATTTGGCGATACATTTTTTCCACATCGGTGGAAAAAACGTACCGAAATTGGCGAAACCAAATGAGGACGTCAAATAAATCCTGTTGCAATTTTGCTCCCGTATGTAGTAAATCGTTTAAGGATAGGCCTGTGCTGCTGATACTCGAACCATTGAAAACAACCCGCAATTTAGTTATGAGACTGTTTTCTCGTATTACCTCATGATGTGATAAATAGAAGGAAACTAGTGGTTCAGGCTCGTTATCTGAAACACGTCTCATATGATTTAGGCCCGTATTTATAGTCGTTTCTCGAGTCTTGTCTCAAGAACGTATCAGATGAGATACTCAGATTGGAGTTTTGTGTCTTGAGATACGAACGGTTCAATAGTTACATTTTGATTAAAGATCACTTGAGACTGTATTCAATTGAAAAATGGAATAATTACTCACATGAAATTCGTCTTGAGATTTAAAATATTGATTAAAGCAGCGATACGCGCTTGTTTGAGTAACCTTTTTTTAAATAAGTGTCATAAGTGAATACAAAAGTGACAGAATGTCATCGATACAAAAAAAGAAAAATTTTACATCTTTTGAAAAAAGTTTTTACTTGAATGCATGGTCAAGTACAAACATATTATTGAAAATAAAAAAACGGATGGCAGTTTCATTAAAGCCAAGCAAGAAGCATGGTTCAAGATTGCATCTGCTTTCAATGCTAGCACTTATATTAATGAAAAGGTAATTATTATATATAATAATTTATATAATTGTATATAATAACAATATAATAATATAATTTGCCACGGGTGGTGGAGAAGCTATTGAGGATGTAGAAATAGATCCTTTAATAGAAATTATAAACCCGCATTTAATTATGGAAATTCCATCAATTAATGATTCCGACAATCTCCACCAAACTGATGAACGTAAGAGATTATTGTATATTATAATATTATTATTTAACTTTATGATTATTATATAATTATTATTAGTATTATTCTTATTATCATTATATATTATTATTATTCTTATTATATTATATTTATTATTTATTTATTATTATATTTATTATTATTTATTAATAATTTATTATGTTTATTAATAATTATTATATTACAGTTAATGAATCAATTACTTTATCCGATAATATAAACGATACTCTACCAATTTTGATTGAAAAGTGAAAATGAAGGTATTACAATTAAATTATTTAATATTAATAAATATTAAAGATTTTATATTAATAAATTTTAAATATTCTTATATATAATAATAATGTATTATTGATTATATATATACAGGGTGATTCTGAACAGACGTTTGTCTTTAAAAAGATAAATTGTCGAGTCTATTCTAAAACGATTCTCCCTTTACCAAAATTGTCTACGAGGCTTAGTTTTTAAATTATTAAATAAAATAGTTCGCGAATTACGGAATGAGTACAAGAGGTAGACAGGGACGGCGCAACTCACCGTTCGATATAGGCGATCATGTGGGGCACGCGACGCGATCAGCTGATTGCTGCACACGATGTGTGTAACAATCAGTGTGTGTGTGTGTGGGGGGGGTGTATTTATGCACGCGTATCCACACATGCATCGTACTCTCTCTCTCTCTCTCTCTCTCTCTTTCTCCCTCTTTCTCTCTCACTCTCTCACTCACTCACTCACTCACTCACTTATTCTTACCTTAATAATGAGATTCTTCATATTGCTGATAAATAGCAGTGCCCAGTGTGTTGCACGATAATAATCGTCGTCGACGAGACGTCGTTTCTTCAACACGGTCTGACACAAATAAGCGAGGTTTTTTCTTTCATCACTTTCGACACTTTTACAAATTTACTCGCGCACTTAATCACTCACGATTGATAAAAGGAGGAATTTACCAACGGTTACGGTACGAATTTAATAAACGGTTAACGCATTTAATTATTAATTACACACTCGATTAAAGAAACGCGTTAACAGAACGCGATACTCGATGCAAAGCGCGCGACGCGACGACCGACGACAAGCAGGTCAGGTTAGTACTAGCGCGTAATGCTACACGTTTATGTTTGGCAGCGCTAGAGGCGCTAGTACTAACCTGACCTGCTTGTCGTCGGTCGTCGCGTCGCGCGCTTTGCATCGAGTATCGCGTTCTGTTAACGCGTTTCTTTAATCGAGTGTGTAATTAATAATTAAATGCGTTAACCGTTTATTAAATTCGTACCGTAACCGTTGGTAAATTCCTCCTTTTATCAATCGTGAGTGATTAAGTGCGCGAGTAAATTTGTAAAAGTGTCGAAAGTGATGAAAGAGAAAACTTCGCTTATTTGTGTCAGACGGCGTGTTGAAGAAACGACGTCTCGTCGACGACGATTATTATCGTGCAACACACTGGGCACTGCTATTTATCAGCAGTATGAAGAATCTCATTATTAAGGTAAGAATAAGTGAGTGAGTGAGTGAGTGAGTGAGTGAGTGAGTGAGAGAGAAAGAAAGAGAAAGAGAGAGAGAGAGAAAGAGAGAGAGTACGATGCATATGTGGATACGCGTGCATAAATACACCCCACACACACACACACACACACACACACACACACACACACACACACTGATTGTTACACTCATCGTGTGCAGCAATCAGCTGATCGCGTCGCGCGCCTCACATGATCGCCTGTATCGGACGGTGAGTTGCGCCGTCTCTGTCTACCTCTTGTACTCGTTCCGTAATTCGCGAACTATTTTATTTAATAATTTAAAAACTAAGCCTCGTAGAGAAATTTTGGTAAAGGGAAAATCGTCTTAGAATAGATTCGACAATTTATCTTTTTAAAGACAAACGTGTTCAGAATCACCCTGTATATATATATATATATATATATATATATATATATATATATATATATATATATATATACAGGGTGTCCTAGACCACCCGTACACCCCTTTTCTTTCAAAAACTAAGCATTTTAGAGAAAACGTTTTCGACACAAGTTGTATGGTTTCGAGGGGGCCATAAGATGGTACCATTGATTTTACCTTAAGTCATTTGAAGGTCACGTGAAGGTCACTTCAATTTTTTTAAATGGAACACCCTATATATTTTTGCACATTCTTATAGCTTATCTCCAGAGCTTTCCAAAACACTATAATTAAGTACCTTTTCGTTAAGTACTTTTTGAGTTATGAGGCTTGAAATAATTTCTTAATTTTACATAAACCGTAAAATATCTTGTAAAATATTCATTTTTCGATTATCTTACCTTAATACAAGATATTTTACGGTTTATGTAAAATTAAGATATTATTTCAAGCCTCATAACTCAAAAAGTACTTAACGATAAAGGTACTTAATTATAGTGTTTTGGAAAGCTCTCGAGATAAGCTACAAGAATGTGCAAAAATATATAGGGTGTTCCATTTAAAAAAATTGAAGTGACCTTCACGTGACCTTCAAGTTAATTTGCAATTAACAATTACATATTTTTTCTTTGAAACAATTATGTGTTTTCTTTACACCAATCGATTCCTCTCATTATTTTGTATATAAAAGTATTAAGGTAAGATAATCGAAAAATGAATATCTTGCTAGATATTTTATGGTTTATGTAAAATTAAGAAATGATTTCAAGCCTCATAACTCGAAAAGTACTGAATGAAAAAATACTTTATTATAGTGTTTTGGAAAGCTCTTGAGATAAGCTATAAGAATATATAATGAAAAATAGCAGGTTCCATTTAAAAAATTGAAGGTCTTTTACGTGACCTTCAAATGATTACACAAGGTCAAATCAATGACACCACCTTATGTCCCCCTCATAGTAAAAAAACTTGTTTTAAACATTTTTTTCCATCTTGCTTACTATACGAGATATTTACGTCCGAAGATTGAAATGGCCTACCCTGTATATATACAGGGTGAGCCATTTTAATTAACGCACGCAATTATTTCGGAAACAAAGCATTTTAGAGAAAAATGTTTCAGACAATAGTTTTATGGTTTCGAGGGGGCCACAAGATGGTATCATTGATTTGACCTTGAAAAGTCATTTGAAGGTCACGTGAAGGTCGCTTCAATTTTTTTAAATGGAACACCCTATATATTTTTACATATTCTTGTAGCTCATCTCGAGAGCTTTCCAACACTTGTGATAAAGTATTTTGTTACGTCCCGCAACAAAAATTTTATTTCTTATTTAAATGCGCAAAAATTGCCTCTATAATCTTTAAATTGTAATTTCACCAACGACCATTTAGATCTTAATCCTACCGCGTTACATATTATTCCTAATATAATTAATATTGTTAACCAAAAAACCATCGCGCTGTCTATTATCGCCAATATTTCTTATTATAAAATCACACCGCGCATTTTATTATCACTAATATTCATAATACGTCAATGTTATTCCGCGCACGATATACTATTGTCAATGTCTCCGAAAATAATCTTTCTTTATTAGGAACCTAGCTATACATAACATAACTTCACTTAAGAATGGTAGAAATAATTCTGTCCATATACCAACAATAGTTTTCCACTTTACCGACAATAGGTAAAATCACCCACAGAAAAATTACCGACAGTCGATAAAATAAATTCCTACCTTACCGACATTAGGTAAAGTTACCGACAGAAAAATTACCGACACATGATAACACAGTTACCGACGTTACCGACTGAGGATAAAGTCATTTCCTACCTTACCGACAATTTTTACAATTTTAAGAAAACGGTTGTCTTAAAGAAAAAAATATGAATTTGCAACGAGTAGCTACACGTTTTTACTTTAAGACAACTATGTTTTAATTACACTAATTGATTTGCCTTATTATTCTGTGCATAAAAGAATCAGGGTAAGACTATCAAAAAAAGAATTTTTTATGAGATATTTTGTTTTTTATGTCAAAATACTACAACTTTCAAGTCTTATAAATCGAAAAATACTTAATAAAAAATTGTTACGTCCCCAGTTCCTCAGGACTGGCCTGGAAGTCTTACTTTCCCAGTTGGACGCAATTAATCTCTCAATTTGTTTTAGGGCAACCTGCTTGGCCGGCTATACCCTGGGACGCCGAGAGATTGAAGGTCTATTGTGCTTGGCAGAGAGGATTCTTGGTGGAGAATAAATAAACATTCATATTTTGGTTTTGTTTCTAAATATATTTTTCTTTAACGAGATACAATTTGAATATCCTTTTTACTCTTCCCTTGGGTAACCATACGATGCGGGTAGGAAGTAAGAGTATTCGATTCTAATGGTTGAGAAGGGTCTCTCAGGGGTAGCTATGGAAATTTCCAAGGGCTCAAAGGGGTTTAGATCCTCGTATACCACGGGGGAATAGCTAGGTGGGCTAGTCAGGCCGTCTTCTTCAGGACAGAGTTGTATATGGGGGCTATGTCGGGGTGATGGAATATCTCTGGGATGGAAGCAGTCTCCAAGTTCTGGTTCCAGTCCACAAAAGGCCCAGGAACAGGTGCCTGGTTGGAATGTATTGAGATGGTTGAATTTTGGCTCCAGTCCTCGATAGTTCCCTCCACTAAGTCGGGGGTAGAATATTGATTACATGGGACTGGGATAATATTATGGCTTTCCTCCTCGATGGTGATGATGGGGATAGGTGAATGAGGTTCTAGGTTGATGACCTCCGGAATGGGTGCGATGGTTTCATTTTCCAGATTTATGATAGGGAAGAATGTACGTCGCGGTTGCCTTTCTCTTCTTGTACGGCGTAGAGTATTTCGATGGTTATTACAATTACCTTGTCTTACTCGAACCATCTATTGTTTAGTTTATTAGTTATAAGTCTGTCCATTTAATATTCGAGTCTGGGGTGGTTTGAAGTTACGATTGCAGAGTAGAACTTAATAATACCCAACACCTGT
Source organism: Camponotus pennsylvanicus (assembly GCA_023638675.1). Lineage (NCBI taxonomy): Eukaryota > Metazoa > Arthropoda > Insecta > Hymenoptera > Formicidae > Camponotus > Camponotus pennsylvanicus. Next base: position 73,363 of record JALHBL010001392.1, read on the forward strand.
TATATAAAAAAGAAAAGAAAAGAAATAATTCCGTAAAAATATTCAATTCGTAATCGTTATCCCAAGCATAGATGTTCCCAAAGTTGACAGTATAGACCGACAGAAATAGAAAGGTTAGTATTTAAAATTTTTATTGTTGGTAACGTTGATTCCCGAAAATTACTGACCGTCGGTAATGTGGATTTCTGTTTTACCGACCGATGGTAAGGTGGATTTCTGTTTTACCGACCGATGGTAAGGTGGATTTCTGTTTTACCGACCGATGGTAAGGTGGATTTCTGTTTTACCGACCGATGGTAAGGTGGAATTCTGTTTTACCGCCCGATGGTAAGTTATCTATTGTCAGTATGTTCTGTTTTACCGACCGATGGTAAAGTGGTTTTCTGTTTTACCGACCGATGGTTAGAGGCACTTTCTGTTTTACCGACCGACGGTAAGTTATCTACTGTCGGTATGTTATCGACTGATGGTGAGTTTTAGTTGAAGATTATTGGAAAATTACCAACTGATGGTAAATTGGGAATTTGAAATGTTAGTATGTTATCTCGGTTTCAAATGATTTCTTATTTAATTTCAGATCTGAAAATTGAAAGGGGATTCGAGGGAAAATTAGGAGTTTGGATACGTTGACAAAGTATCCACCTATCATACGGCTGGCTTAGTATTAACCTCGTAATATAAGGTCATAATAAATGAAATGTATTGAATTAATAATTAAAATTATCAAAAGCTAAGCCAGTGTATTGTTGTTAAGTCTTGGGATGTATCTCATATTTTGAAATCAAAGCTGAATTCAATCCAAGATCAAAGGGTCAACTTCTATCATCGGGATAAATCCCTCAAGATAATTGCCTATTAATCGAAAATTGTATTTTCGCTTTAGTCAAACGTCGATTGACAGGAGGCCGCTTATTTTTTTATTGCCTCACCGACTCTAGGTTTGAGAAATAACCTCTATCATTGGGATAAATCCCTCAAGATAATTATTTTTCCACCGAGTCAGACTTGGGTTCGACCTGCCGCTGCAGTTTCGCACTCGCTCACTGTCTATCACGTCTTCTTATCAAAAAGATAGTCCCAGATAAATCTTCCAATTGGAAATAATATTTACTAAGTAGAATAACTGGGTTAAGGAATACGGGTAATCAAAGGTAAGGTTCCCGAATTGTCGCGCACTGTTTCACTGAATTTAAGTGTTAGCAGAAATTGAAGATTAGATTAACCCATTAACGACCAAAACCGTCGATTTTACATCATGTTTTCGAAGCTAAATTTCATGTATGTAATCAAGTAATAAATGAGTCTAAGGTATGGTTTTTTATGTTTTTGGGTTTGCTGAATCCGAATCCGTGGTCAAAAATAAAAAATTTTGACTAAAATTAAATATGGCTATTTTTTTGCAAAAAAATAAGAAAAAATTTGTTATTCTAAAAGTTTATGATTTTTTTTATATATAAAACGCGCAAATATCTGAAGTTTGCTTCAACCACCGGTGCACAAAATTGCTGAAGTTTCATAGGAAATTTTTATATATGATTTTTATTTCAAAATGGCGGCTAGAATGCAAAAACCTCATGAACGCCAGTGTTAATTTTTATCATTTTTTTCTCAAAAACTATAGACTGGCAAAAATTTCCCAGGAATAAAAATGTCTTAAAATTTGTCAAAGAATACTCTCAAATTTTTTTAGATTTTTTAATGACTTGGAAATTTTGATTTTGCGTTTTGAAAAATAAAAAATTTCCTCCTAAAATTCTGAAAAAATTTGAGGATATTCTTTGACTAATTCTAAGACATTTTTGTTCTTGGAAAATTTTTACTAGTTTATGGTTTTTGAAAAAAAAAATTATTAATAATTTATTGTATATGGATTATTAAATTATTGTATACGCTTAATATTAACATTTAACAATAAATTCATTTGTTACTTAATAATAATTAATTATTACATCATGTTGCGTAATGTGGTGCAATAGTACTCGAGCGGAATATTCCAGTCTCGACTTGGAATGTGATGATGACTCATAATGTCGCGTACGGAAAATTATAATTTAAAATTTCATTTATAAAATTAGTAATATTGGAGTTTTAATAATTACATATACGTGTGCCGGTCTGACTTTTTATGCTCTTTAAGGGAAATTTGTCATGAGATTTTTATTATATATATTTTTTTTGTTATTTTGGAGTCAATGTTTTTTAATATAATCTAGACCCTAAAATTATTAGATATACGTGTAGCTGGTGCTGAGACGCGTCCAAAAATATATATATATATGTGTGTCTTTTGGTTTTTGATTTATAAAATTTTCTGTAACAGGATTATAGATTGATGAAAGAGGTATTCTCTTATAAGTCGGTAAAGTTAGTACCATTGTTACCTCAGAGATGGCGTTGCTGTCTGTCGGTAAGGAAGGTTCATTGTCGGTAAGGTCGGTAAGGTAGGAAATGACTTTATCGTCAGTCGGTAACGTCGGTAACTGTGTTATCATGTGTCGGTAATTTTTCTGTCTGTAACTTTACCTACTGTCGGTAAGGTAGGAATTTATTTTATCGACTGTCGGTAATTTTTCTGTGGGTGATTTTACCTATTGTCAGTAAAGTGGAAAACTATTGTTGGTATATGGACTTAGAATTATTTCTACCATTCTTAAGTGAAGTTATGTTATGTATAGCTAGGTTCCTAATAAAGAAAGATTATTTTCGGAGACATTGACAATAGTATATCGTGCGCGGAATAACATTGACGTATTATGAATATTAGTGATAATAAAATGCGCGGTGTGATTTTATAATAAGAAATATTGGCGATAATAGACAGCGCGATGGTTTTTTGGTTAACAATATTAATTATATTAGGAATAATATGTAACGCGGTAGGATTAAGATGTATATGGTCGTTGGTAAAATTACAATTTAAAGATTATAGAGGCAATTTTTGCGTATTTAAATAAGAAATAAAATTTTTGTTGCGGGACGTAACAAAATACTTTATCATAAGTGTTGGAAAACTCTCGAGATGAGCTACAAGAATATGTAAAAATATATAGGGTGTTCCATTTAAAAAAATTGAAGCGACCTTCACGTGACCTTCAAATGACTTTTCAAGGTCAAACCAATGGTATCATCTTATAGCCCCCTCGAAACCATATAACTTGTCTGAAACATTTTTCTCTAAAATGCTTTGTTTCCGAAATAATTGCGTGCGTTAATTAAAATGGCTCACCCTGTATATATATATATATATATATATATTTATCTAATAGTGACCATGGATAAATATGGAATTGTTAATTGCAAATTACATATTTTTTCTAAAAAACAACTATGTTTTTCCTTTACACCAATTGATTCCTCTCATTATTTTGTACATAAAAGTATTAAGTCGTAGTATCTTATGTCGGTGATTGTTTTATCTTACGTAGTTGGTCTACCTTAAAATTATTTCTATCATTCTCAAGCGAGGTTATGTTGTATAGCTAGTTTCTTAATAAAGAGATTATTTTCAGAAACATTGACAATAATATATCGCGCGGTGGAACGCTATTGATGTACTATGAATATAGGCGATAATACATTGCGCGATGGGATTGTATAATAAGAAATATTGGTAATAATATATCGCGCGGTAAAATTATAGTTAACAATAGAAATTATATTGACAATAATACGTGATGCGGTAGGATTGAGATTTGTATGTTCATCGGTGGGATTACAGTTTAAAGATTATAGAGGCAAGTTTTGCGTATTTGAATAAGTAATAAAAATTTTGTTGCGGGACGTAACACTACGCAAAGTGTCAAATGACGTAAATTTATTTTTTTGTTCATTTTGTGATAAATCCATGGTTGCTGATTTGTCGAAAATTTATCGTCACGCAGAATCCAAAGCACATATAGAAATATGTAAAATTAAAACAAAAACAAAGAATACGAACGAAAATATAAACGTAGTAGATGATTCACTTTTGTCGTTTGAAGAGCGAAAGAAAATAGCAGAAATTCGGTATGCTGCATTAACTGCTGATAAAAATATTTCGCATCAAACTGCAAAAAAAATCCTTAGTTTTTCTCAACATATAGGAGAAGATCCTAATGTGTTAAAAAGCATGAGCATGAGCCGAACAAAATGTAAAAATATTATTACAAATGTTTTGTGCCCGGTCGAAACAGATCGTGTCGTCAATAAAATTCAGAATACAAAATTTTCAATTTTTATTGACGAAACATCTGATATTACAAATAATAAATGGATGACTTTTCTTGTTCGATACGTTGATTCAGAGACATTAGATATTCGCTCACAATTAGTTAAATTAATCGATATTGATGCCAAAGATTCAAGTGCAGAAAAGTTGTTTCAGGCATTTAAATGTGAAATGTGGAAGTTACAGATACCGATTTTAAATATCGTAGCTTTATCATGCGATAATGCATCTGTTATGACAGGAAAACATTTATCGTTTAAAAAAAATTGGGAGAAATATGCCCACATTTATTAACATTTTCAGGCCCATGTCATTCCTCCGCATTAGCAGCGCATGCTGCTTGTTCTAAAATGCCTGCATATTGCGAGGAATTTCTAGAAAAAATTGCTACTTATCTCAATAGTAGTCCAAAACGTTCGGCTATTTTTCTTGAATTTTGCGAATGTTTCCAAGAAACAAATCGCAAAATATTGAAATTATGTGATACACGCTGGCTTTCGCACTATTTATGTATCGAAAGGCTTCTTGAATCTCGAGATACAATTAAATACTTTCTTACTGAAATGGTTGTGTGAAAAAACAAATTCTGGAGAATATCTATTGTCTATGATGAACAACGTAGAGATGAAAGCTTATTTTTTGTTTTTAAAATACTGTTGCGGTCTTACGACTTTCGGGTAGGAATACAATCAGATTTCGTAGCGCTTCTTTAAGACTTCTGACTTTATTTGTATGAACAATATCAAAATAAGTATCGGTCCGCTGAACGTATAAAAAGATCGTTTTCTTATAATAATGAACACGTGTCTTACTCAATGTACAAGGAAAAACCTTAGAGTTACAAAAAGATAAGAAACTCCCCTAGATGGTAAATCATATAAAGAGTATAGAGAGCTATCAACGCCCTCTTTCCAAAAGACCGCGCGATAATACAAGGCGCATTTTCAACATCACTCCCACCTCGAGTTGCGTCTTTTAAACATACTAGCAACTCGATAAATACATAAAAAGGAAAATATTAAAATTCGTCATATCGGTTTCTTTATAAGACGACCGCTCCTTGTTGTTGGTACTGTAGCTGGAGTTTCGGCTGGAGCTTTGACTTCTGAAGAATCTTCAACAGACGGTTGGGATTTCTCTTGCTGGATAACGCAAAAATCATTTTCCTCCGTTGAGTCAGTTCTAATTTCCAAAGGAATTAATTTTTGAGTAGGCCGAATTAATTCGCCGGCAGCCGTTTGTAGTTTGACTACTCGTACTTTGCCATTTCGACCGTTGAAGACTTCCTTGACTCGGGCTAAGGGCCAATCTATCCGCTTTTGTAAATCATTGGCCACAAAAACTACGTCGTTGATCTTCAAATTATAAGAAGTTGGCTCACGCTTACTCCTCACAGCTGGTTGTCCCAAATATTCTATGCGGAAGCGCTTCCTCAATTCTTCTTTCAAATTTTGTCGGTAGCGTAGTCGTCTAACGAAACGAGTTCTATCAATATGGTCCAAGTCAGGAACTCCATCCTCTGGTATGTCACGTAGGAACATATTAGGGGTGATAATCTCAATCGTCTCATCTGATAAATAAGTAAGCGGTCTGGAATTCATCACGGCTTCACAATCGCATAAAATGGTAGACATTTCTTCAAAGTTCAACTGTGCTCTTTTTAGGGTTTTCTTCAATAAACCTTTAAGGATACGTATGAGACGCTCCCACCATCCTCCCCACCAGGCAGCAGTTGGTGGATTAAAACGCCATTCTATTTGTTCAAGCGTATACTGTCTTGCGATCTTCTGCCAATTAATGCTTCTTAATAAATTAGACCCCGACGAAGTTTCGCCCATTGTCACTATATATAATCGAAGGTCTTCCTCTTCTGGAAATAAATCTTCTCAAGGCTTGTAGGAATTCTTCCGTTGATAGCGACGTAGTAAGCTCTAGGTGTACAGCACGATAGACCGCACAAGTGAATAGGCAAACGTACGCCTTATGTCCTTCGATCAAAAAAAGCGGCCCTGCAAAGTCGATACCTGTCACCTCAAAAGGGACAGCATCTCTTACTCTGGATTCCGGTAAAATGGCAGGACTTGTTTCCAGTCTCTTCGCGTCTTGTCGACGACATACCACACAGCTGTTGATTACTGACCGCACTGTTTTGCGACTCCTCAGAATCCAAAATTTTTCGCGAAGATTGCTCATAACGATGCCAATACCAGCGTGACAGAGTTTGACATGCGTGTAGTGGATAATTTTTAATGTCAACGGATGTTTTGAATCCAGTATTATAGGGTACCTGAAACAAAAGTATCTAGACAATTAGCAATAAGTGTACGCGTGCGCAGAAGTCCATTTTCTTTAAAGACTTTCAACCCCCGTAGACGAGGATCGTTCTCTCCTTTAAAAGCATCTTCTTGAGCCAGTTTGCAGAGCAGCGCTTCTGCTGGTTATTTCTTTAGCGCTTATTTCTCCTTTTCTTAGTGGATGTATTTTCTTGCAACGATCAATAAACCTCAAGGTCCACGCAATCACTCAAGATTCTAGAATACATTGAAATTCTCTGTAGATACCATGGGGCTTCTTTGGTATCTGCGCGTTTAATCACGTTGCTCATGGCCGAAGTCTCAGTAATGTTTCTTTGTTGTGTCTCGAAGACCGGGAGAGGATTAACCTTGCTTCGCATAGGAGTTTTACATAATTCTTCATTTACCAATTCTTCGTCTATGTCTTCTTCCGTAGAAGGCCAATTTTCCGCTGGTAACTTCAACCATTCCGGACCCTCCCACTATCCTGACTCGAGAAATCTCCTTGCGTCACAACCTCTGGAGGGTAAATCTGCAGGATTTCTTTCCCCGGGCACGTATCTCCAAGATTCTGTAACAGTAAGGCGTTTTATCTCTTGGACTCGATTCCAGATGAAGGGCGCCCATTGTTTTCCTCTCCTTATCCACGATAAGACAGTTGTCGAGTCACTCCAATAATATTTCTTGACATCCGCATAGTTCATCGATTGGTTGAAATGATACATCATCCTCGCACCGATCGATGCAGCCAACAACTCTAGACGTGGTATTGTCTTCTTTCCTTTGGGTGCTACTCTAGATCTTGCTTCCACCAGCCGCACCTCCACTCCAGATGTCGCTTCTATTCGCACAAAAATTACTGCAGCGTAAGCGTCTTTACTGGCGTCTACAAAAACGTGTAAGGTAAGAGACTTATTTCCCTCTTTGCCGAAAATCCAACGTGTAAATTTCAGGACTCGTAGCAACTGTAATTGTTGCGACCATTCGAGAAACTCTCTTTTGTCAGTCGTCTCAACTTCCTTATCCCAATCAACATCAAGGCTCCATAGTCTCTGTATCATCAACTTCGCCTTCAGTAATACAGGACAGATATATCCTAAGGGATCAAAAACTTTTTGGACAGTTGACAACATGATTCTCTTTGTTACTTTACCGTCGATTGGTCTTGAGGGAAAACCTGATAATGATAAGGTATCTTCTTTCGTATCCCATAAGAGGCCCAGTACAGTTGTTTGACCGTCTGAGTTCTGCATACCTGTGTGTTTCCATCCTCTGAGTTCAAATTTGGCATCTGCCATTAGAGAAGTAGCTTCTTCTTGAAACGTATCTAGCTCTGCTTGTGATTCAACGCTTGTAACACAATCATCGACATAGAAAGCTCTGGATAGATGCTCGTAGATTCGTCTCTTACTCGATGAATGGGCCGACTTTACTGCTTGTTGAAGGTGTAATTCGATGGTTGCTCCTAAAAGAAACGGGCTACTCGTTACACCGAAAACCACCCGGCAATGCCTAAAGACTTCCATCTCTCCTTTTGTATTCCACCACAGAAAACGTAGAACATCCCTGTCAGCTGGTCGGATACTTATCTGTAAAAAGGCTTTGGCAATGTCCGCCGTAACTCCTATCCTTCTTTCTCGAAAGCGGTGTAACATCGTAGGTATGAGCTCGATGAGGTTAGGTCCTGTTTCCAAGCATTGATTCAATGACATTAAATCCTTAGTTCCGGCTGAAGCGTCAAAAACAGGCCTGATTCTTGTAGTACTTCCTTCTTTGATGACAAGTCTATGTGGGAGGTAATATCCTTGTGTGATGATCTGATCCGCTGGTGCCTTTTCAACGATTCCTTGTGCAAGCCAGGTGCAAAAGATTGCATCATATTCTTCGAACAAGTCTCCTTGTTGTAATTTCTTTGTGACGCTTTTTAGCCTTCTTTCCGCCAGATCTCTATTGTCAGTAAGAGGGGGGTGATTTTTCTTCCACGGCAACAGAACTTCGTATCGACCTTCATTATTTTTTCTGGTTGTGGATTGGAACAAGTCCTTGATCTCCTCTTCTTGTGTCTTCTTGCTTATGGTCTCTATGGGATCCGTGATACCTAAAGTATCCAATTTCCATAACTCCGCTATAGTTGCTTCTTGTGTGAGTAAGGATAATATCGACAACGTCGTATCTTCTTTGCTGTCTTTGTCCAAGTTCTGCCCCAATAATGTCCATCCAAGTCTCGTCTCTATTGCAGTTACACCATGACTTAATTGATGTATTTTACCTGTAAACAATTTGCCTGCGTTATCGGCTCCTATTAGCACAACGATCGATGCATCATTTTCTTCAGTATCACTCAGCTTTATGTTGTTCCTCGCAAGCTCTTCTGTCCATGGGCCACTGCACGTACTGGGAATATCCAGACATATGATATCCTCTTGCAAGGCAATAAAATTGTACTCATAGGATCCGTCCGAGTTATGCACGTTAACCCGGCTGGCCTTTTGATTTCTTGGTTTCGTTTTGATTCCTCCGAACAGGAAATGTACCATCGTTTGTTCTCCTACAATTTCACAACCGAGCTTCTCTGCTATGGAACTCAGAATATAAGATCTATGAGATGCAGTGTCTATGACCGCACGTGCTATCATCTCTCTTTTGGTCCCACATATCTTGATTCTTAAAGTAGGTAGGAATACGTTGACGTTCAAAGCGAGGTTGGATAAACCCGTTACTGCAGCCGTAGCTTGTTCCTCCTGTTTCGAATCTATACTCTTACTGGGCTTCGAACTATTAATGAGATTTCGACACATCAACAGACAGTGCTCTTTTCCACACCATGGACATTTATTCTTATTGCGACATTTTTTGTAGCTATGTCCTACCTTTAGACACTTAAAACAGGCAAGTTTGTCTTTCGTAATCTTAGTGCGTTCATCCATAGACATGGTTTTGGCTTTTTCACAACTTGAACTCTCATGTTGCGCCTCGCAAAACAAACATCGCTGTGTTTTTGCTTCTTTCGCCGCAAATAGACCGGCCGCTGTGGCTACATCTTGATTATTTTTACTCTTCTTCTTATTTTTATCCTTTACCTGATCTTCGTTTGTCTGGAAGCAGGTTCTTGCCATTAAGATACGCTCCTCGCTTTCTACTTCCTTTTCCAAGAATGTCATTAAATGATCAAGGCGAGCCTTTGCTGTATTAGTTGTAGTATCCGCTTGTGTCAGATACCTCTGCCATGTGCGCAAAAGCTCCTCTGGTAGTGAAGATTCGACTAGTGGAAACAACATCGCTGCGCACATATCCGTTGTCACACCTAAAGACTCCAACGCCCGCATATGTGTCTCTAATTTATCATAGATGGTCATAAGAGTCGATTCTCTATCTTTATTTAAGACGAGCTTTAATAATTCGCGTACGTAGTATTCTATTAATAAATCTTTCTTACCAAAGCGACTTTGGAGACTCTGAATGGCCTTTTTATAGTTATCTGTCGTCGGGGGAAAGCTATTCACGATTTCTGCCGCTCGCGAATCTTTTATCATAGATTGCAAAAGAATGAAATTTATCTTCTATCGGGAGTACTTTATCTTCGTGAATTTTCTGAAACGTGGCCCAGAACGACAGCCAATCCTTGATATCTCCTCCAAATTTTCTTAACTCTATTTTTGGTAATTTCAGCGTACGCGTACCTTCTTGCGTTGAAACGACTGCTCGGAATGACTGTTGTGACTGTGGGCACTGGCAAGATCCGTCTATTTCTCTCTCATCTATTTGCGTCATCTCAATCTTTGCTTGGTGGTATTTAGCTAAATACTCATCCGCGTGTTCTATTTCTTTGAGTATGACATCCTCTTCCGTTTCTTCGTCCAGCATCGTGTCCATTAACTTTTGTCTTATGCTTTCGAGCTCGCTCGCTTTGTCTCTTAGTAGTTCGAACTGTACTTTCAAAGAGGTTAAGTTCAGCGGCTGCTTCGCGGTCTCTATCTGAAAAGCTCCATAGGCTCGTGTAAATACTGATCGTGTCAATTTTTGTGATAACTTTAGCTTTTCCATCGTGCTTGAATCCCTTACTTGTATTGACCGGCAACGAAATCACTCTAGTCCTGTCACGGTCGCCAGAATTGTTGCGGTCTTACGACTTTCGGGTAGGAATACAATCAGATTTCGTAGCGCTACTTTAAGACTTCTGACTTTATTTGTATGAACAATATCAAAATAAGTATCGGTCCGCTGAACGTATAAAAAGATCGTTTTCTTATAATAATGAACACGTGTCTTACTCAATGTACAAGGAAAAACCTTAGAGTTACAAAAAGATAAGAAACCCCTAGATGGTAAATCATATAAAGAGTATAGAGAGCTATCAACGCCCTCTTTCCAAAAGACCGCGCGATAATACAAGGCGCATTTTCAACAAATACGTTTTGAATTTCTTTAATGCATTTAATGCATTTTTCAAGCATTAGAAACAAGGATTCATTTATTACATCCTAAATCTATAAACTTTCTTTTCCAAATCTGTCGAAATTTTTTAAAAGAAGAATATTTAAAACCATTTTCTACAAACATTATATTCTCATTAAGAGAAAATCAAAAAACTGAATGAAATTATTTTGGGAACAGAATGTGAAGAATATCTAACCGAATTAACGCTGAAAGGTCACATAAACATAGTTAATATTGTTCGAGAGAACTGTTTAACATTTTATGTGACTGCTGAGGAAGATATTCGTAAAAGATTACCTATAAATAACATATTTTTATCAGTTATGTTTTTCGGCCATACATAAGTTTATTTAATAATAATAGAGAAACATCATTCAATGATGTTTCTTTTATAGCTAAAACTATCGGTGGTTTTGATGAAAATGGTTTAAAAAGAGAATGGATTGCTTTACCATTAGATTTTACAATGGAAGAAAAACATCTTTTCCAAATTAAATTTTGACAGCATGTGGAAAAAATTTTACAAAATCAACATAATAATTTAGCTAAATACCTTCATTTAAAAATGGTTATAAGTTCTATAAGATCTCTTCCAAATTCAAATGCCGATCCGGAAAGAATGTTTTCTCTTTTGAATAATTTAAAAACGAAAAAACGTAACAGTTTTTTGTCAACTACTGTTAATGCTATTTGTGTATTTAAATCGGCATTAAAAACGAGGGGCGAAACAGCTATAAAAATGAAAATTGATAAAAAGCATTTATCTCTTATGTCAGCAGATAAAATATATGCTACCGCTACTGAGAAAAATAAAAGTATTTTAAGGTTACATGCTGCAGATACTGACATATCTGACCCTTCATCTCATTAATAATAAATTTATTAAAGACATTACGCTTGTACAAAACATCTTGTCTGTCTAACAGACACCATACTTGCAGAAAGCATGAAAAACATCTTGCGTGTGTGTGTGTGTGTGTGTGTGTGTGTGTGTCTGTCTGTCTGTATGTTGTTACGTCCCGCAACAAAATTTTTATTACTTATTCAAATACGCAAAATTTGCCTCTATAATCTTTAAACTGTAATCCCATCGGTGAACATATAAATCTCAATCCTACCGCGTCACGTATTATTATTAATATAATTTCTATTATTGTTAACTATAATCTCACCGCGCGATATACTATTGCCAATATTTCTTATTATATCATCCCACCGCGTAATGTATTATCGCCAATATTCATAGTACGTCAATAGTATTCCACCGCGCGATATATTATTGTTAATGTTTCTGAAAATAATCTTCTTTATTAAGAAGTTAGCTATACATAACATAACATCACTTGAGAATGATAGAAATAATTTTAAAGTAGTATTTACCTTCATAAACAGTGCAACAATTACCGACAAGATAATATAGTTCACATCAAAATTACCGACAATGTAGTTATCTACCTTACCGACAGAAGACAATATAGTTTCCTACCTTACCGACAGAGTAAATGTTACCGACATAAAAGTTACCGGCACATGATAACACAGTTACCAACATTACCGACTGAAGATAGTCTTTTTTACTTTACCGGCACATGATAATTACCGACGTAAGACAACGATGTTACCTGCCTTACGGCAATGGATAATGATAATACCTACCTTACCGACATAGGATAGTTATCCAACCAAAGGTAATATTATCGACACACCGACGAGAGTATACCTCCTTTATTGAGATGTTACCCTGATACTATAAAAGTCAAATACTGAAATTCAAAGGACTTTATTAGGTTATACATACATATATATATATATATATATATATATATATATATATATGTATATGTCTCAACGCCGAATATATATATCATTATTTTGAGACAGTTTTAATCCTAAAATCTTTGACCCTTTACCAACAGCAAAAATAATATAGATATAAATCTCGTAATAATTTTTACTTAAAAAGCATAAAAAATTGAGTTGAAACATATGCATAATTATGTAAACTTCAATCTTATTAATTTTATAGGTAAAGTTAAATATGATTTCACGCATGCAATATTATAAGTCGCTATAAAGTGCTCAAGGTTAAATGCGACGCACTTCTCAGAAGCGCTCGAGCCTCGACGCTTCCACGAAACTCCGGAGCTTCAACAGCAAAATATTCCATTGCTTCAAGGCTAAAGAATATTCCGCTCGAATATTATTTCCTACTAATATTATTATTAAGAGACAAATGAATTTACCGTTAAATATTAATATTAAGCATATGCAATAATTCTTATTAATTCAAGAACCTAACGGTTATAAATATTAAAATTAAATCCAAAGAATAAAAAGTTGCATACTTACCTATTGAAATAATTAATTAATAGTCTTTATCCCACCGTAAATTAAAATTATATTCACATATTCCACCACGTGAAGCAGCTGCTATAATTTACTACCAATATAAAAGACAATTAATTCACATTGCTTTATTCCACCGCAAATTAGTTATATTCGTATGTATTCCATCGCGATATAAAATAGCTGCAATACCTTAATGTACTATGAAATAGAATTAATTTATATTATTCTTTTAACTATATCCCATCGCGACATAAAATAAATTATTGCACGCTTTTGTTAACAACAATTATATTCTTATAAATATATCTATATATATATGTATATATATATATATATATAATTTATATAAGTATATATATAATACATGTAGGGAATATTTCTGCGTAACTATATTTGTGTCTACGCAGGCAAATGTAATAAATGTCTATGTAACTATAATAATGGTTGTGCAGTCAAATATGTAAATTTCTACACACACCATATATATATATGTGCATGTGTGATATATATAACTTAGGCAGCCAAATAACTCGAAAACTAAGCCCAGCAAACAAAAATGTTTCAGACAAAAGTTGTATGGTTTCGAGGGGGCCATAAGATGGTATCATTGGTTTGACCTTGAAGAGTCATTTGAAGGTCACGTGAAAGTCATTTCAATTTTTTTAAATGGAACACCCTATATATTTTTGCACATTCTTGTAGCTTATCTCGAGAGCTTTCCAAAACACTATAATTAACTACCTTTTCGTTAAGTACTTTTTGAGTTATGAGGCTTGAAATAATTTCTTAATTTTACATAAACCGTAAAATATTTTGTAAAATATTCATTTTTCGATTATCTTACCTTAATACTTTTATGTACAAAATAATGAAAGGAATCAATTGGTGTAAAGAAAACACATAGTTATTTTTAAGAAAAAATATGGAATTGTTAATTGCAAATTACATATTTTTTCTTCAAAACAACTATGTGTTTTCTTTACACCAATTGATTCCTTTCATTATTTTGTACATAAAAGTATTAAGGTAAGATAATCGAAAAATGAATATTTTACAAAATATTTTACGGTTTATGTAAAATTAAGAAATTATTTCAAGCCTCATAACTCAAAAAGTACTTAACGAAAAGGTAGTTAATTATAGTGTTTTGGAAAGCTCTCGAGATAAGCTACAAGAATGTGCAAAAATATATAGGGTGTTCCATTTAAAAAAATTGAAGTGACTTTCACGTGACCTTCAAATGACTCTTCAAGGTAAAAGGAGGGAATTTTTTTGTGGGGGTGGGCACACTGTATATACACACACACACATATAGTGTGTGTAGAAATTTACATATTTGACTGCGCAACCATAATTATAGTTACATAGACATTTATTACATTTGCCTGCATACACACTTAAAAAAAGGTAAAGAAAAAGCATCGAGTTCATCTAAAAACCGTCTCACAAAAAATAGCTATCAGAAAAAGTAGCTACCTTTATGTAAAAAATTAACTGAAAAATTTTCACAAAATATAGTTATTTTTATAAAAAATACTGATATTAATTATAAAAAATTGCGTCAAGTTGGGGTGCAATTTCACTTTAAGTTTATTAGTGTTATAAAATTTTATACATATGTGCTTTTATATAATCCGCTGCTGACAAATAGGTAGAAGTTCCGTTTAAAATCTATTACATTTTTGTCATAAAGAAGAATATTTTTGTTAGTTGAATCAATTTATTAAAATAAAAGATTACGTCAAATGATTTTTAAATTTTTTAGAAAATTAAAATAAGCTTATTTAAAAATTAAAAATTCAAAAAAATGAAAGATTACGTCAATAATTTTTCAATCTTCTACAAAAATAAAATAATTTAATAATAATAAAAATTAAAATAATTAAAACAAATTTTTTTAAAAATTTAAAATGAAAAAAAAATATAAAAAAAAATTTTAAATAAAAAAACGGCGCTACCTAGTAATTATTGAAATAATGTTAATATGTAATTGTTCATTTATCATTTATTATTATTGCCAATCAAATTGGTAGCGCGCCGTTTTTTTATTTAAAATTTTTTTAATTTATCATTTTTAATTTTTAAAAAAATTTGTTCTTTTAATTATTTTAATTTTATTATTATTAAATTATTTTATTTTTGTAGAAGATTGAAAAATTATTGACGTAATCTCATTTTTTTGAATTTTTAATTTTTAAATAAGTAATCTTATTTTAATTTTCTAGAAAATTTAAAAATCATTTGACGTAATCTTTTATTTTCAAAAATTGATTCAACTAACAAATATTCTTCTTTATGACAAAAATGTAATAGATTTTAAACGGAACTTCTACCTATTTGTCAGCAGCGGATTATATAAAAGCACATATGTATAAAATTTTATAACACTAACAAACAAAGTAAAATTGCACCCCAACTTGACGCAATTTTTTATAATTAATCAGTATTTTTCATAAAAATAACTATATTTTGTGAAAATTGTTCAGTTAATTTTTTACATAAAGGTAGCTACTTTTTCTGATAGCTATTTTTTGTGAGACGGTTTTTAGATGAAGACGCTTTTTCTTTACCTTTTTTTAAAAGGTATTTTTTTAGGGATCACTTCTTTTTGTAATTAAAAAATTATGTATTTTAAATTTAATTTCTCATAATTATTTTTCATATTTATTAAACATTTTTAAATAAACCCACCACGACTCCCGTCATACTATAACAAAATGTGACGGTCTCGCTTGCTTACTATAGATATTTAAATATTATATGATCGTTTTTTTACAGATATTTAAGTTTAACTTTTCTTTAAAAGGTATTTTTTAAGAATATCACTTTATGTATTAAACATTACATATTTTATAAATTTTTTATGGATATTATTTTTTTATTGTACGTATTTATTATTCATTTTTAAATAAACCCCCCGTTATACTTTTTCAAAATGTGACGGTCTTTCTTGCCTACTACAGATATTTAAATTATTAATTTTATAATATTGGATATATTTATATATTCCTTATTAGACATTCTTTGTAGAAAAAGTAAACAAACATTTTTACCACCTTTAGGCCACTGTTTTTTCTTAACTTCAGCATCATTAGCTTCAATCCAAATATTAGATGTTCCTTCTCTGCACATACTTAGATAATGGCCTTCATCAATATCAGGATTTTGAAAAAATATGGCATTTGTCACTTTGTACGTGTGTCCATCTATTAATATCTTAGTCGTTGGAATAGCACATAAATTAAAATCATGTGTCGCTTTCATTGATTTATCATTTTGTGATGGAAAAGATATTAAATGAATCACGATTATCTCTTTTGCCAATATTATTTCTCTTTTTAATAACATTATTTTTTTCAGCACAATATTCACACGATTCGTTATGCAATTGAAACCAATGTGAAAAAGTAACATTTAACAAATCATTAAGATCATATTTTTTTTCTTCAAATTATTAATAGGAATAGAAATAATAATATTATTATCAACAATAGTTTTTCTATTATCACAGGTTTTACACCGTCTTGTAGAAACTATTTGATTTCTCATGAGACTTTTTATGCAATCATATTTTTCGCAAAGAGCCATAAGAAAATCAGATGCATTTTGTTTTACTGGATTTGAAAAATATTCTCCTAAATATTGTCGTATTGAATTTGTACTTAGATTACGCACACCATTTTCATATCGACATACTAATGTACGTAAAACATCTGATTTTTCGCAATGAAACAATTGCTGTCTAATAACATTAAAATTTAATAAACATTGCAATACTGCATTTGCATAGCATGAAACTTTATCTGTATTTTCGAAACCACGTATAATCCAAGCAGTACTTCGCTCTATTTTTTCATCCGACTGTTGAATGGAAGTAATTATTTTTGGTAACGCCCATAGAACATCTTTTACTTTCGGATAACGTCCTTTTGGAGGTATTATTATTTCTGTTGTTGGTTTATGTATACGTCTTAGCCGGTTATATTCGACAATAGCTTCTTCACTAGCCATTATTGACGAAGGATCAAAGTTAATTAAATGTAAACCATCTAAAGATGTTACTCGTGACAACGCAACGTAAACTTGACCACAATTAAATATAGAATTACCAATATCCATAATAGCACATTTCAAACTTAATCCTTGGCTTTTATGAATAGTTATACCATAACTCAGAGATAATGGAAACTGTTTTCTGGTAACATATGCTCTATCCATCACCTCAAATTTAACGTTTACTCTTTCAATTAAATATTCTGCACCTGATGGTAAAAGAAGTTTAATCTTTTCTACGTTATTAGTACATGGATCTTGTACAATTGAAATCACTTCAGTAATTGTACCATTTACGAGACCCAAACTAGCATCAATATTACGCCGTATCATAACTTTAGCTCCAATTTTAATCATAATTTGTTTGGAAAGCCCAGCTGTTCTAGAATTATCATCATCATTATTTGATAATACTTTTAATACTTTTTTTACATATGGAATACATTGAATTGTATCTTCAGCGATTAATAATATTTCTTCAGAAGCAATACGACTTAACATTGCATTATTAAGAACATCACACATATGACAAGTGGGCAATAAACAAACGGTATCTGATGGCAGAGTGTTAATAAAATCACATAATTCGTTTAATTTAGATTCAAAAGAATTACCTTTAAAAGATACTTTTTTATTTTCAAGAATCTTACAATCAGATTTTGTGACTAAACCGAAACGAATTCTCGACAGTAATTCACGATAAGAGCCATCTCCCTGCTGACGCATATTAATTGTTAATTCATCGTAATCGAATAATGTAGTCCACAAATTAACAGCATTTAAAGAGCCAAGATATTTAGCAATATTTTCATCTGATAAGTGCATGAAAATAGGATCTTCGAGTACTGGAGGCAGTTGAAGTAAGTCTCCAAATAATAGAATGTGCTTTCGGCCAAACCAACCATCATCGCAATCATTAGTGTCAAATATTTCGGACAATCGAAGATGTATATACATTAACATTAAATTAGATATCATTGATACTTCATCAATTACAAGAAGAATAACATCTTTAAGATCCGCTCGTAAAACTTTCAACACATGATCAGATAGTTGTTTATATTTAGGAGTCTGACCATGTTGAACGGGTAATTGAAGCAATCTATGAATTGTCAAACCATCTATATTAAATGCTGCTATTCCAGTAGGTGCTGCTACAGCAGTATCTTTATTAAGATTTTGTTTTATCCAACATTTAATAGTCTTAATTAAGAAACTTTTTCCAGTACCACCTTCTCCGCTAACGTATAATCGTAATATTGATTTATCTGATTGTACAGTATCAATAACTCTATCAAATACTCGTTTTTGATCCGTATTTAATTTTGCTATCATTTCAATCACATCAATCTCTGGAATTAATTTCTCACCAAGATCTTTAAAATCTTGCATTGCTCCATCAGCCTCTACATTTTGAACACCTATTGGATTTTCAGGATCATCTTGAGATTGTTGTTTTTGTAAATCATCATGTAGACATTGTCTAACTAATTCTTCTGCAGTTTCAAATGCTCTTTGCATTTCTTCTAATTTTTCATGATATTGCAGTGCTTCTGTAAGATGTAGTTTTACTTTATAAAACGATTCGGCATAAGTATCGCATCCATTTTTAAGATCCTCTAATTTTCTCCAGGGGTTGAACATAAATAATAACGAAAAGAAGTACTTTTCTGGTTGGTTATTAACATTAAATCTATAATGATTAATAAGATGTCCGCGCCGTCGTCGTTTAACATATTGATTATTACCTATTTTATAATATTCAATCTTTTTACTACTTGGTTTAGTCTTCGTGATATCGTACCATTGTGCAAATTCATAAAGAGATTTTTCTTCTAATTCATTTGGTCTTTGTGGATAATAATTATCTATCAAAGATGGATAAAATATATCTGTAGATTCAGCATTAAGGGTTTCAATTTCTTTACGATTTTTTAATCTTCTGTGTCGTATCTGATTAACATCTAACCATCTAATAGTCGTATTTCGATCAGTTCCATGTAAAGGAATATTTAGCAATGTATCAGCAGCTTCAAGAATTCCACATTCTCTGTTATTCGTAAATCGCAAAGCAATATTCCATAGACGACTTGCTAATGATTTGTTTTTACTATCTGTACTTTTAAGAATACAATCAGACAATTCACTTTTTCCCGCTTTATTCATATATTTAGTAATGTAATAAGTAAGCAATGATGATTTTTCACCAATATATTGTATATCCATATTGCCTTCCCATGCAGTAAGCACAACAGGATTATAATCATTTATAAGAACTTCATTGTCTGTTCGAGGAAGATCATAAAGTCTACTTTTATGTTTCAATTGTTTCCTTCCTGCTATTGAAGTTGCCACATCCCTCATTTTCAAAGTTTCAGTAACGGGACGAGGAAATCCAAAGCGACACACACGAAGAACCTTATTACTTTCTGTTTTTTTAGAACGAAGACAATAATCGTTATGTATGTGTCGTTGATGTGTATTAACACGTCTATATAATAACGGTGAAATATCTTTATTCGGCAATTTACAACTTACGTGTTCTAAAATAAATTTAGAAACTTCTTCAACAGTAGACTCACCGAAAATTGGTGCATCCTTAATCCAAATTAATAAGTGAAAGTGTTGTATACCTCTACCTTGATATTCTCGACGCCAGAAATAGTGAGTTACTTCTCCAATAGGATTATCTTTTGAATTAATAAAATCAAGCATTGCCTGGAATTTATTATCAAGGAATCTTGATGTTGACACGGGATCTTTAGCAATTAATACGCTAATAGATAATGAAGTATCATTCCAGCCATTTACTCTACGAATATATGCACCTAAATCTTCCCATAACCATTCACTCGGACTTAATGTCAAAAACCATGTTGCAGGTCCATAATGTTGCGCCATACACTTTAGATCACTTCTCGGTCTACGCCAATATTGTTCTGTATTTCGGAGCGTAGAAAATATTGTACTCAAATTAGATTCCAACAGATCTTTTGACATTGCATCTAAATATTCTGCAGCTGTATAACGAGCTCGTTGATCAGTTATATTTAATTTATGAAAAATTCCTCGACTTAATTGACGCATGTTTGCGTCGTTCAATAAATAAAATAAATATTGTGGATTTAATCTATACTGTGGATGTTTGGATATCAAACGACATTTTATAAATTCGTAATCATGAAGTTTGACTTGTCTAGTCTCATGTTGACCATACATGCCAAAGGGGTATAAATCTGGAAAACACATTAAATCTAAATTTTTTTCACGGTTATCCAAGGGCATATCTTGAACTTTTAACATTTGATATAAATCTGTTGAAGTTTTATTTGCTTTCTTTTCATATAAAGGGTATATAGTATATTGCTCATAATAACCATCGTTTCCATCAGTAACCTGAGTTAACATTGCTTTCCGTTGACCATCTAATGTAATTTCCACATCGTTTTTCGTGTCTTTTATTGAATTATTCAATAACTCATTATCTGATGTCATTTCTACATCATGTTCTGTTTCTTTTATCAAATCATTCAATTCATCATTTAATGCTGCTTTTTCTGTTTCTTCCATTTGAAATTCTGAATCTTTTAATTTTGGCAAACATAATTCATTATAATTATTTGGCAATATAATATGAGAATATAAAGGATTATTACTTTTTAACCATGTTAAGGCATCAAATACCTTTTTAACATCAACTACCTCTTCCCAAATAATTTTTGATTTTGTTGGAACACCTCTAACAAGAATAAACAGTTCGTGATTCATATTTATAGGATCACTTTTATCACATAATTTGTCAAATGTTTCTTGCAATGGAAGTGGTAGATGAAACGTTCTACCTTTAACTTTTTGCATCATTTGTCTTTGAGGTAACTTTTTATTCATGACAGTTCCCATCTTAAGGACAGTTTGAAACGCTTTAGCTCTTTGTATAAGAATTTTTTCGAATGTGTTAAGAGATGATATTACTTCGGGTACATGATTTGTGAAGAGGTTATTCCAAATACAATATGCAGGCATTAAACCTTTACGAAATTTGCCTCTACAATAATTACATATATATCGTGTATCTTTTTGTGTTGTATTTTGTTGTATTCGTAGCATTAAATCTCTCCACATTGGATTGTCTATTTTCACTCGACTAGTGAGTTTAGTAACATATCTTCTATAACACAACCTCTCACATGATACACAAACATATTCTGGTGTATCTAACGAACGCTTAGTTAGAGCCTTAAATGCTTCACTATATCTAGATATAATATCATCATCGCTCAGAATAGTTTCTGTTTGTTGATGTTTGTACATATCTGCTTTTTCTTGTGCAGAAGTTGCTATTTCCTCCAATGTTTTCACATCAGCAGAAGCTAATGCTTTATCTAGTTTTTCCATCTCTCGATAGGAAACTGTCAATTGATAAGTTAAACGCTTCATATTTCTTACTCTTGGAAAATGAGGTGATAATAATTGAACAGGAAGAAACATTCCCTTGCAAAGCGTTAAATCAATATGACAGCTACGCGTATGGCCTAATTTCTTATCTGAAGTTTTCATAGTACATTCATGAATTTTTGGTATTAATTTTGGCAAATTTTTTAAAGTACATGTACTTATAGATTCAAGAAACTTTTGATAACGATTAATTAAAAGTGGATTATTAATTTTACATGAAGTACTGCACGACCATGATTTTTTCGCTCCTGTTTCTTCTAGCGGTAATATATTAACAATTGTTTCCTTCTGTATTTATTATCAAAGGCTCCGATGAAGTTTTTATCAATGGCATTTTATCTACTTTTCCTTCTGCATTCAAAGGTTCTTCTGCAGTTACATGATGATACGTAGAATCAATGAAATAATTTTCCGATGAGGCTGTGTGTGCAGATATACCACATAACGCTGCTAATTTATCCTCATTAGTAGAATTTTCCGCAAAAATCAGATTTAGTTCGGTCAGATTTACTTTTGCTTTTTGTCTAATCAAAGCTAAAATTTTATATACATTACGAATATAAGACTTTCTTACATACATACACCACCGTACGATTTTTTCAGCTTTTAATCGTTTTTCGATATGATCTGTAATATTAAGTTTCTTTACAATATTTTGTATATATACTTCTGAAGAATGATGAAGTTTTATAGTGTTTTGGGACCGAAATTTTCTATATTTTTTCAAAATTTTTTTTCGAACATCATAATTTTTTACTGTAGGTACGGATTCTTTACTTTTCTGATAATAACGTTTGTTGTAAAGCCATTTACAAGTAGGATCTAATCTTTTTTGTCTATCTCGTTCACGTTGAGAGCTCTTAGAATAATTTACGCACTTTTTTGCGCGTCTATTTTTTGAATTACATTTATATCGATATCGATCTTTAACGCGTTCCTCTTTTAAATTACGCTGATATCGATTACGTTTTTTAACGCGTTCCTCTTTTAAGTTCTGCTGATATCGATTACGCTTTTTAACGCGTTTATCTTCTAAGTTTTGTCTATATCGTTCGCGTTGTTTAACGCGGCTATCTTCTAAGTTTTGTCTATACCAATCACGTTGTTTAGCACGTCTATCTTCTAAGTTCCGTTTATATCGATTACACAGTTCAAAAAAATTGTTTTCTAAATCTTGATCATATTGATTGAATTGTGCAGCAAGATTATTTTCTGAATCTTGTTCAACTTGATCATGATTATCTAAATCTTGTATGTAACGTACACGTTTGTTAACGCTTTCATTTTCCAAATACTGACATTTATTTTCATTAGTATTATTTAACAGAATATTATTTTCTCATTGAAAATGTTTTTCAGCGCATTTTTGTTCAAAGTTCTCGTTTGTATTTTGTTTACAAGTGATAATATCATAAATAATCACATTTGATTCATTGCTATTAAATGAATCATTATTGATGTCAATTTTGCAGTTATTACTTCCAATATAAAACTTATTTTGAAGATATTTATTACTTTCTTCATAAATCTCAATATCTGTTTTCATGAGATTTTCTAGATTGTTTTTCGTTATTAATTGTAATTCATTATTACTTAATTCTTTTTTTAATTCATAATTAAGACGCTTTCTTTTTAAACAATTTAATTTTTATTGTTTTGTTTCACATTGTCGTATAGTACGTATACGAATGCTTTAGCTTCTCTTGCTTTTATAACAGCTAATGGAAGCACTTTTTGTGGTACATATTGTGGATCTTGAGGAAAATGTTCAATAATATTAGATTCAAAAATCTTTATCAAATGCGAACGCATTAAATTATGATTATATTTTACTTTTTCTGGTTTAACATTAAATAACAAAGAAATTGCAAAAGCTATTGCAAAAACACCACAATCGTTACCATTCGGTTGATATTGCACAGTTGGAAACTTGACAGGATACTTTTCAAAATCATATGTCGGAAATAAACGTCTCAAAAATTTTTCATGATGCTTGTAATTTTTTAACGAATCATAAATAAATATATTCTTTCTGTCATAATAACTGCATACTCAATGTCCATCATGTAAACCTGACGAACTATGCAATATTTGAATGTTTTTGATTTTTAGGAACAGGTTCAATTCTATCAGGACATTGAACTTTCCACGATTCGCGTGGTCGATATTCTGAGCAATTTTTTAATAATAAATTAAAATAATCAATATGAATATCTTCTAACCATTCACCTGTAAGAATAATCTGTATATATTGCATGCTTAGAGGTAAAATATCTGCAACAAAATTGGCACATTTATGTTCATTTTTCTTTGTTATAAAATTGGCATCCGTTATTAACGTATTTTTCTGAATACATATGGGAAAATTATTTGCATCACTTCATTATTTTTTGTTTTGTCTGTAGAAAGCAGTAATGAAGAGGAATTAAATATGCCATGAATGGAGTGTTCAGCATTGTCACAGTTAATTACAATCCCTAAAAAAATACCTTTTAAAAAAAGGTAAAGAAAAAGCGTCGAGTTCATCTAAAAACCATCTCACAAAAAATAGCTATCACAAAAACTAGCTACCTTTATGTAAAATAATAAAAAATTAACTGTGAAAAATTTTCACAAAAAGTAGTTATCTAAAAATTGTTTCACAAAAAATAGCTATCACAAAAAATAGCTATCTTTATGTAAAAATTTATTACAAAAAGTACTGATATGAAAAATTGCGTCAAGTTGGGGTGCAATTTCACTTTAAGTTTGTTAGTGTTATAAAATTTTATACATATGTGCTTTTATATAATTCGCTGCTGACAAATAGGTAGAAGTTCCGTTTAAAATCTACATTACATTTTTGTCATAAAGAAGAATATTTTTGTTAGAGTTGATTACGTCAAATGATTTTTAAATTTTCTAGAAAATTAAAATAAGATTAAAAAACTTATTTAAAAATTAAAAATTCAAAAAAATGAAAGATTACGTCAATAATTTTTCAATCTTCTACAAAAAATAAAATAAAAGAACAAATTTTTTTAAAAATTAAAAATTAAAAAAAATAAATTAAAAAAATTTTAAATAAAAAAACGGCGCTACCTAGTAATTATTGAAATAATGTTAATATGTAATTGTTCATTTATTATTATTGCCAATCAAATTGGTAGCGCGCCGTTTTTTTATTTAAAATTTTTTAATTTATATTTTTTTTAATTTTTAATTTTTAAAAAAATTTGTTCTTTTATTTTATTTTTGTAGAAGATTGAAAAATTATTGACGTAATCTTTCATTTTTTTGAATTTTGAATTTTTAAATAAGTTTTTTAATCTTATTTTAATTTTCTAGAAAATTTAAAAATCATTTGACGTAATCAACTCTAACAAAAATATTCTTCTTTATGACAAAAATGTAATGTAGATTTTAAACGGAACTTCTACCTATTTGTCAGCAGCGAATTATATAAAAGCACATATGTATAAAATTTTATAACACTAACAAACTTAAAGTGAAATTGCACCCCAACTTGACGCAATTTTTCATATCAGTACTTTTTGTAATAAATTTTTACATAAAGATAGCTATTTTTTGTGATAGCTATATTTTGTGAAACAATTTTTAGATAACTACTTTTTGTGAAAATTTTTCACAGTTAATTTTTTATTATTTTACATAAAGGTAGCTAGTTTTTGTGATAGCTATTTTTTGTGAGATGGTTTTTAGATGAACTCGACGCTTTTTCTTTACCTTTTTTTAAAAGGTATTTTTTTAGGGATATCACTTCTTTTTGTATAAAAAATTGCGAAAATGCAACGCGGGATGCATTAACGGAAGGTTTTATGAGTCTCTTGAAACATACGGTGGATCAACTGGACGAGAGAATTCGCGCCACAAGGTGACGTCAAGTTTTCTGTTCAGCGCGCATGCACTAATAGTAACATTTATTTTCTTCTTGCAAATTTACGTATATTTATTATTTAGGTCTTATGAGTATCTTGAAACCTACGGTGGATCAACTGGACGAGAGAATTCGCGCTACAAGGTGACGTCAAGTTTTCTGTTCAGCGCGCATGCAATAATAGTAACATTTATTTTCTTCTTGCAAATTTACGTATATTTATTATTTCTTTATATTTCTTTCACAGTACGTACTATTTATTGCAAAATATATGTATTCATCGAATTGTAACGATAAAAAATTGCGATTTACTTACACAAGCAACATATATATCTTATTGTTACCTATTTTACAAGAATTCTTGAGCATTTTGAAAATCATTTTCAATTTTCATATATAATTATTGGAATGTTATAAAAAATTGTGTTTCTATCATGTACTACAAGTTGCGTACAAAAGTTGCGAAGAGTATTATTTTCTATGCATAACTATTCTCTTTGTTATAGGATATGTCAAATAGAGCTGAAGCAGCGGATTGAATCCTTAACAGAGGAACTTCAAAGAATTAACGACGCACTACAATATCCGCTAGAGACAGATTCTTATGTAAAGAAACTTATTAATGCTAAGCACAAAATTACTATTGTTAGCAACATCTTACAAACCACTCAAGAGCGATTAAACAAAATTCATCAAGCTATCGAAAAGAGCACTGCTAAGAGAAAAACACTCTTAGATAATAGTTCTGCGTATAGTAGTACTACTGTTGAGTCGGATAAGGAAGAGCCAGCCAAAGTAGAAGCTGAGAAACAACAATAATTTTAAATGTAACTAATTATATTATTAATATTTTATTTTCAAATTATTACTTAACATTGATTACTTTGCAAGTTTTATAAAAGAAATTTCTTACAATTTTCATCGTAAATTATGGAAACTCCAGTAGTTAATTTATCATTACTTAGTATATTTATCATTATTTAGTATATAATTATAAATATAGTTAATATTTATATAGTTTATTTATTATTATAAATATTATAATTTATTTATTATAGATGAAGAACTCAAGACAGTTTATGATCCTTCTGAGGATTCGTATCTTTTAATAGATGCTTTGGAAGAAGATTTAGACATTCTGCATGCGATGAAACCTGTGATTTGTATAGAAATAGGTAGTGGTTCTGGTATAGTCATCACAGCTCTAGCAATGGCATTGAAAAAATATAATGCTCATTTTATTGCAATTGATATAATCATCATAACATAGAATATTGAAATTCAAAATTTCAAAATTAAAAATAATTTATGCTTTGCGAAAGAAAATTAAAAATGAAAAGTAGTTTATGCAAAAGCATAGAAAGAAAAAATCATCATAACATAGAATATTGAAATTCAAAATTTCAAAATTAAAAATAAGTTATGCTTTGCGAAAGAAAATTAAAAATGAAAAGTAATTTATGCAAAAGCATAGAAAGAAAAAATAAATACTCTATGCTATGATGATATTACATACACACACGCACACGCATGTACACATATACAAACATATTTTTATATCATCATAACGTAGAATATTTAAATTTTCAAAATTAAAAAAAACT
This sequence comes from Camponotus pennsylvanicus, assembly GCA_023638675.1. Lineage (NCBI taxonomy): Eukaryota > Metazoa > Arthropoda > Insecta > Hymenoptera > Formicidae > Camponotus > Camponotus pennsylvanicus. The sequence continues at coordinate 100,639 of JALHBL010001392.1, forward strand.
TATGCTTTGCAAAAAAAAAAAAAAAAAAAAAAAAAAATATGAAAAAAAATATACCACACTATTTTTTTTTTATTATATTTTATATTATATATATATATATATAAAAAAAAAAATAAAAAACAAAACACACACAAATATCATAATTATAAACAATATTTTTCATTTCCTTTTGCAAAACATAAGCTATTTTTAATTTTGAAAATATAAATATTCTACGTTCTAGCTTTGAAACACTACGTATAAATTGTTATATATATCTATGAAAGTATTCGATAGCTGTAAAACAATGTGTATTAATTATGGTATATGTGTATGTATATATATATATATTGTGACCGTTTATTTTTTTATGTTGGGCTAATGTTAATTGTGGCCGGTGATATTGGCCCACGGCACATCTTCGGCGCGATCTTTTCTCAAAATGTAAAACTCTAGAATTGCCTGGGCGCCAGGTGCGGGAATCCGCACCGCTCTAATAAAATCTCAATAAATTATATAATTTACAACACTCAAAAGACGAAAGAATTCGAAAGATATCGCGACGGACACTCGGCTAGCCCCGTATCGAAATTGGTAGAGGGGCGGTCCGTTTAATTAATTCACAAGGAAGGATCGAGAATACAAGGTGGCTGCAATTAAAACATAATATTTTAGTAACAAGAATAAATATATTTAACATGTGAATAAATTTCAATGGCAGACAGACTTGCGTAGATGTAAAACGATTTTATAAGATTGATTACTAGATTATTAGCCGGCAGCGACGGGCCGGCATTCGAGCGCGATCACCGCGGTATCACGTATCACGCGGCAGAAAGAAAGCGTAAAAGAAAAGTCCCGGAATTCCGCGCTAAACGAAACTTGTTAGAGTTTCGGCAGCTACGGATTCCCAAATAATTTTAACAATAAATACCGCGATATCGGCTCCTTTAATGGTACCCGTCTGTTGGAAATGAGAATAATTGACGATAATAATCGATTTACTCGCCGCGCACGCAGTTAACAGAATCGATTAAAGCGGCGAGTCGGATATACTGATCTACTACTTTAACGAAAGAATTGAGCGACTACTAACGTATCTCACATAGACAATTGAATCTAGACATGAAAAAGTATCAATAACAATGAAGTATCAAACGATTTGAGCCTCGGAAATATGCGAGCCGACGCCGCGACGTGGTTACCGGTTATCGAGTATCGCAATCGCCTTCGTGCGCGAGCTCTTCGTATCGAAAGTTTAACAGGCAAAGATTCTCACAAAATCACAATAAACGCAATAAGAAAGACAATTAATTTGACCGTCGATTATCGGTATATTACGCGTTAACGAAAAGAAGTTAGACAAGACTCGATAACTCAATAAAAGACACATTAAATTCAACGCGCACAATTACTCTCTATAATATAATACACGGAATGCGAGTCGACGCTGCAACGCAATTGCTAGCTATCGAATCTCGAGATCGCCTTATGTGTGTGAGCTCAGTTAAAGTAATCTTTACGGACGAAAATTTACAGTTAACAACGATAATCGTACAATAAACACGTAAAGTGACTGTCGGCGCGCAACTGGGAGAGAGGGCACTTAATTTTACGAAAGCTCGAACAAAGTCTTTAGGCCGGCCGTCGTACGGTAAGACGCAAATATCGAGAACGCAAAAAAACGAAATTTACAATGAAATTTAGTGACGGCAGCTATACGGCCCCGACACTGTTCGAGCTAATTCTACCTTATTACACAAAAAACGGCCAGATGGGGTCGACGCCTGTCTCACCGGTGACTCCTTGCGGTCCTCCGCGCTCTCGGCATCCGAGTTTCCGATCGATGCGTTCGGGCCGTCGTCCTCGTCGCCGGTCCGCCGAACAGTGGCGAGCGGAAGGCCCGTCGGAATCACGCCGGCGAATTAATTTGTAATTGGGCCACCTGTGGCGCTTCCGCAACCCTCAGGATCGTCGTGTGGCCCATTTTATCCTGCGGCCTTCAGGGCCGTACCTGTGCCTGTCGCACCCCGTTTTCCTCGGATTTTCTTATAATTTCTCTCGTCGAAGCCCGTCAGGAGGGATATCTTCGGCAGCCACTCGCCGTTGATTATAATGTTCTTCTTGAGATCTCTTCCGGCCGAGGCGGCTCCGACGCGGGGTCCCAGTGTTAATTTATCCGCTGGTTGGCCTTCCCCGCTATTATTCTCCGTACCTGCTGGGCATATTAATGTTCACAGGGCGGCAGCGACAGTCTTAAGTGGACTTTAGATAAATTGGCACAATCAAATAATACTTATCCTGGCGTGTTCCTTTTAATCGGCGCCTCCACTCGCCCGTTTCCTTGCATGCTGGACTTCTTCCTCAAAGTTGGAGCCACCGGATGAAATCCCGTCCGTGTTTCCCATCGTGCCCGCTCTTAAACCTAATCTTAACGCTAACAAATGAATTTTCACGCAAGGGAGGCGAGTATAACCTCGCCTCCAATAGCCGCTCTCTCCCTAAATTAGGGGAGAACGAGGGCCCAAATTCACTCTCGGTCGGATCTCGCGATCCTTGTGACGGACCGCCAAGTGTCACGTCACAACTCCCCCTCCTAAGAGAGGACCGAGGAGGTCTCGGCTACCGACCAACGTCGACAGCCGTTTAATTTTCTCATCCCGCTAATTGCCCGAGGATTATCCTCGTGACGTTCCTTAAACAAAATTAAATAACATTAGTCCGCTCTCTTCCGCAGTGGATTGCGCTTTCAGTCGATTCTAATCGAGCTAGGAGCATGCGACACAACCAACAACCATTCCATCACAAAAGCGAAAGCCAAAAACACAAGATGAGCGAAGCGGATCCCTTAGCCGAATACGCTGGTTAATAGTGGTGGGAGAGAGGAGGGTAGTAGTCAACAAGACGATGATTCGGTTCCTCAATCCTTTTATTATCTCCTATGAGCGGAGAGGAGCCGGGAAGAAGAGGAAAGAAAAAAAAATATAATAATCGGCAGCTACTTGTGGCCCAGATGGCCCCGGTCCGGGTGGTAGGGTCCCAGATCTCGCCATTCGTCCATTTTTTTCCTCTCACTCCCCTTTGTCGGCAGCTATCTAAGGAAGCGGAATATGGTAGGGTTTGAGATCCTGCACATGCACCTTACCCGCAAAATCGCCATTTAAATGGACGAGCTCACACACAACAGACGAAAGCATGCGATCAATGCGAAAAGGTCCGTGGAATTTCGGTGATAACTTGGCGGCAATATTCTGTGCCGCCGACGATAAAACGTGATGGCGCTTCAGTACTAGATCGCCGATCTGAAAAGCAATGTCGCGTCGCTTCACATCGTAATACGCGGCTTGCTTGCGATAGGCTTGCTCCAAATTCTCGTCCACCCAGTTGTATAGTGTACGCAACTTTTTCATTCGCTCCGACCACTCAACGGGGTCTCGCGGTTCGACTTCGGCCGCTCCACGGCAACGATCGCGCAAGCTATTAGAAGGATTCAACTCTCGTCCTAGATTCAAGAAAGCGGGCGATGTGCCTATCGACGAATGGTGAGCCGTGTTATATGCGAAACGGAAGTCTTTCAAGTGCTCATCCCACTCCCGATGGTCTCGATCCAGGAACGCGACTATCATGGTTTTTAAGACCCTATTCACTCGCTCAACGGGATTCGCTTGTGGGTGGTACGGCGGAATAGTGGTGAGCTGGATTCCGTGCTCTTCAGCGAACGATTGCAATGTTCGGTTCGCGAATTCCGTGCCGTTGTCCGTAAGCAGGAACTTTGGCGTACCCCACCGCGAGACTACTTCCTCTAAAGCCTCACAAATCTTTTTCCCGTTAGCGGCGCGTAGCGGAAAACACTCTACCCACTTCGTGAATAAGTCCTGCACGACCAGGATGTACGTGAATCCGGACTTACTCTTGGGAAACGGTCCCATTATATCGGCAGCAATGACAGTCCATGGGCCCTCTACTATGCGACGACCCATGAGTCCAGCCGGGGGAACTTGTTCCACCTTAGTGCGTTGACACGTGTCGCACTGTCGAACATACTTCGCGACATCCCGAAACATGTTCGGCCAAAAGTACGCGACCGCGAGTCTCTGAAAGGTCTTTTCCACCCCTAGATGTCCGGACCGCGGTTCGTCGTGAGCCTCTCTCAAAGCTTCCTCTCGTTGTTCTTGAGGTAGTACTAATTTCCACCGATCTAAATCCTCGACAATGTCCGATACGATTGCCCTCGGTCTACAATAATACAACTGACCGTCGACCGCCCTCCAATCCGTATATCTTTTAGTTCGGTCAGATACCTCCCTGAAACGCCGGCGATACCACTCATCGGCGGTATCGGCAGCTAAATCTGCTTCCGCGGCAACTAATACTTTAACCTCGGTGTCACCTTCATACATTCTCGACAGAGCATCCGGTACGTGATGTAACACGCCTTTCCTATGCACTATCTCGTAATCGTATTCAAGCAGCTCTAAGGCCCACCTTGCGAGTCGACCCGTAGGATTCTTAAGATTATGCAGCCATCGCAAGCTACTGTGGTCAGTTATTACCGTGAACTTATAACCCTCTAGATATGGTCGAAACTTCTTAATAGCCCACACGACAGCTAAGCACTCCTGTTCTGTGACGGAATATTTCTTCTCCGGATCGGATAACGCTCTACTCGCGAAAGCTATTACGTTCTCTTTCCCGTCAATAATTTGCGTTAGAACGGCTCCTATTCCGACGGAACTCGCGTCGGTTTGTAGCGTAAATGGAATACTAAAATCAGGGCACGATAACGTAGGCGCAGTCATTAGATGTGAGCGGATCTGTTCAAACGCACGGACTTGGTCCTCCGCCCACTCCCAACGTTGATTCTTCTTTAGTAATCGCGTTAAGGGTTCACTAATCGTAGCAAACTGCGGAATGAACCGTCTATACCAGGAGGACATACCCAATAAACGACGTAGCTGTTTTAGGTTCCGCGGGGCCGGATATTCTAAGATTGGTTGAGCTTTGTCCGGATCTACGGTTAACCCGTCCCTCTGTACAATAAACCCGAGATAGCGAACCTGTGAGCGACAGAACTCACATTTCGCCGGATTTATCGTGAGACCGGCAGCAAAAATTTTTTTCAACACGCGTCCTAACCATTCTAGGTGTTCCTCGAAAGTCGGCGTCACGATCACGATGTCGTCTAGGTACGCGAACGCGTGCGGCTCCATTTCCGGCCCTATCAATTTATCTAATAAACGCTGGAATGTCGCGGGCGCTCCTGTCAGTCCGTAAGGCATTCGCGTGAAGTGGTATAATCCTTTTCCGGGTACGCTAAAGGCGGTAATCTCCCTGCTTTCCTTGGCCAGAGGTATTTGAAAATACGCCTGACTCAAGTCAAGAGTCGAGATGTACTTTGCCGATCTTAGTTTGTCTAGAATGCCGTTCATGTTCGGCAGCGGATATGCATCCTTCTTGGACACGCTATTAACTTTCCGGAAGTCTAAACAAAATCTGTATTTCCCGGTAGATTTCTTTACCATGACGATAGGATTTGACCACTCACTAAAAGAAGGCTCTATAATTCCAGCCTCTAACATTTTATCCACTTCATCGCGAATAGCCTCCTGAACCTTAGGTGAGACTAAATAACATCGCTGTTTAATAGGTCGATGTTGGCCAACGTCAATAACATGCTCTGTAAGAGAAGTGACACCGGGGTTTTCGACAGCTATCGGTATCTTATTCTCCAAAAATGACTCTAAACGTTCATTCTGTAAAGGTGTCAACTCGGGGAGTCCACAGCATACTCGCGATTCCTCGCTCTCCGACTCAAACGGATACCTCACGGCAGGACTATCTCTAAAATTCCATTCCGATAACTCATAATCCACAACTATGCCAAATTTTCGCAAAAAATCCATGCCGACCAAACACGAAACGGTCAAGTCCGGCAGCAAACAAGCGGAGATGGTACGAATCCGATCCCCCAATCGAAACGATAAATCGACCTCTTCGCGCGCCCTCGCTATTCGCCCATTCGCGGTACGAATCCGAGTGACTCGTTGCCGAGTAGGCAGATTCAACCTTCGAACAATTTTAATGGCCTCAGCCCCGAGGATCGTACGAGTCGATCCCGAATCGACGAGCGCTCTTAAAGGTTCCTTATTAACGGCAACGATAAGATAATGCAATGGTGGTAGCTCTAAAGAATCGGTGGGATCGACCATGTTTGACGACAAGACTATCTCGCGCGTGGAGCTCGCGACGCGGGCCTCCCCTTCATTATTCAGAGTCGTAGCGGCCCTCCCTAACGACTCTCGGCCTCGTTTCCCGAACACGAGGGACAAGTTTTCACGGTGGCATTCGCCTTGCCGCAACGGTAGCAATACTGGCGACGCGATTCCGAGCATTCACGCGCTATATGGCCGGTCTTTTCACAATTCCAACACTTCACCGTTCGGTTGGAAGCCACTGGAGTGCTAGGAGTCGGAACGGAAGTACCGGCGGTCGCGACAGCAGGAGGCGCGACGGCAACGGTCGCCGGTGCAGCCCGGGTGTCGGTCGCCCCTTTCTGGGCTCGCTTGTCGTTCTTTTTCTTCTTCGTGGACTGCACGCCAGTGATCCCGGCGGCAGCCACGGCAGTCGGGCCTTTCGCGGTCTTGCGCGGAGGGCGATACGCTAGATCAGGAAAAATAGACTGATCCGGGGTCGGCGGCGGACGATATTGCGTTAAAGCGTCGTAGCTACGTTCAACACGGGTAGCAGCATATTCTAGCGAGGCGAAATCATAAATATTACAGCGGTGAACCGAAATCTGTAAGCGCGGCAGCATATTACGGTGTGCGTAATTTAACTGTTCCTCTAAACTCCACGGAGGACTTAATCTATCGAAAAGAGCGCGAATACAAGTCAAATAATCCGCGATAAGTTCGTGTTCACCCTGTGTACGCCGCATAATCTCGTCTCGCAAGGCAAACTGGAAGTCAGGATTCCCGAATCTTTCACGCCATGCAGTCTCAAAATCGCGCCATGTCCTCCATCGATTACGTTCGCCGCGGTACCAGTATAACGCGATGCCCGATAAAAAGAACGGAATGCATTTGAAAATTTCCTCGTCGCTGACCGTTATTAACGCGCGACCCTCTTCGATACGTGTTAGAAACGTTTCCGCGTCGCTACCCCTCGCGCCGGAAAATTGTAAGTTCCACCGACGCATGACATGATAGACGTCCATGGCGGAAGACGTCGATTTCGGCGTGGATCGATTACCCATGGACTGCGGGGGTAGTTCTATCCGCGGGGGTCGTACATGTAACCGTGACCGATCCCCCTCCGTTGCCCTCTCGGCAGCTACGGACCGCTCGTCTCTTCCACTGGGCCTTCCAGGCGCCCCTTCCGGCTGGTCGAACGCTTCGAAATCGACCCCGGTGGGTGTCCGCGGCGCCTCCCAACCCAGTAGCGTGCAGTTCTCATGCTTAATTAATCGAGCTCTTAACGCGGGGGCGGTACCCTCCTCGATAAGAGCTCGATTAATTAAGCATGAGAACTGCACGCTACTGGGTTGGGAGGCGCCGCGGACACCCACAAAAAAAATTTTAATCAAAAGATTACGAAGTTTTCAAAAAGTTAATAACAATCATTAATAACAACCGAAAAATAATGATAAAGACTCTAAAAATCAATAAAATCTTTGAAAAGTTCAATTCCAATATATAACATCTCAGAATTTCCAATACGTAAAAAAAAAAATAATAATATTCTTCTTAAATTAAAACTAATTGCAAAATTTCTTTCAATAAGGCAGCTATAATTTGAAATATTTCATTAAATCGATTAAATAGAAGGTCCGACTATTATTCGAAAAGTTTCTAGTACGGAAAAATATTAATCTATATCATATAAGCTTCTGTGAATTTACGATACTTTCAAAACGATTATTTTCAAATTCGTATTTGCTTGCGACCCTCAAACATACGCGAATAATACAAGAGAAATACATGTTCAAATATAAGGCACAAAGAGATATCACAACATTCAAAATTCAATATATTTTACAGTTGACCTTGTTATTCTCGATCTCCTTTCCGACTTAACGGATTTTATTCAAACGATAATGCTATAATTTTTCGATAAGCCCTTTTTATAGTGGGCCCCACGTTGGGCGCCAATTTGTGACCGTTTATTTTTTTATGTTGGGCTAATGTTAATTGTGGCCGGTGATATTGGCCCACGGCACATCTTCGGCGCGATCTTTTCTCAAAATGTAAAACTCTAGAATTGCCTGGGCGCCAGGTGCGGGAATCCGCACCGCTCTAATAAAATCTCAATAAATTATATAATTTACAACACTCAAAAGACGAAAGAATTCGAAAGATATCGCGACGGACACTCGGCTAGCCCCGTATCGAAATTGGTAGAGGGGCGGTCCGTTTAATTAATTCACAAGGAAGGATCGAGAATACAAGGTGGCTGCAATTAAAACATAATATTTTAGTAACAAGAATAAATATATTTAACATGTGAATAAATTTCAATGGCAGACAGACTTGTGTCGGCCAATTTGTGACCGTTTATTTTTTTATGTTGGGCTAATGTTAATTGTGGCCGGTGATATTCGGTATATTACGCGTTAACGAAAAGAAGTTAGACAAGACTCGATAACTCAATAAAAGACACATTAAATTCAACGCGCACAATTACTCTCTATAATATAATACACGGAATGCGAGTCGACGCTGCAACGCAATTGCTAGCTATCGAATCTCGAGATCGCCTTATGTGTGTGAGCTCAGTTAAAGTAATCTTTACGGACGAAAATTTACAGTTAACAACGATAATCGTACAATAAACACGTAAAGTGACTGTCGGCGCGCAACTGGGAGAGAGGGCACTTAATTTTACGAAAGCTCGAACAAAGTCTTTAGGCCGGCCGTCGTACGGTAAGACGCAAATATCGAGAACGCAAAAAAACGAAATTTACAATGAAATTTAGTGACGGCAGCTATACGGCCCCGACACTGTTCGAGCTAATTCTACCTTATTACACAAAAAACGGCCAGATGGGGTCGACGCCTGTCTCACCGGTGACTCCTTGCGGTCCTCCGCGCTCTCGGCATCCGAGTTTCCGATCGATGCGTTCGGGCCGTCGTCCTCGTCGCCGGTCCGCCGAACAGTGGCGAGCGGAAGGCCCGTCGGAATCACGCCGGCGAATTAATTTGTAATTGGGCCACCTGTGGCGCTTCCGCAACCCTCAGGATCGTCGTGTGGCCCATTTTATCCTGCGGCCTTCAGGGCCGTACCTGTGCCTGTCGCACCCCGTTTTCCTCGGATTTTCTTATAATTTCTCTCGTCGAAGCCCGTCAGGAGGGATATCTTCGGCAGCCACTCGCCGTTGATTATAATGTTCTTCTTGAGATCTCTTCCGGCCGAGGCGGCTCCGACGCGGGGTCCCAGTGTTAATTTATCCGCTGGTTGGCCTTCCCCGCTATTATTCTCCGTACCTGCTGGGCATATTAATGTTCACAGGGCGGCAGCGACAGTCTTAAGTGGACTTTAGATAAATTGGCACAATCAAATAATACTTATCCTGGCGTGTTCCTTTTAATCGGCGCCTCCACTCGCCCGTTTCCTTGCATGCTGGACTTCTTCCTCAAAGTTGGAGCCACCGGATGAAATCCCGTCCGTGTTTCCCATCGTGCCCGCTCTTAAACCTAATCTTAACGCTAACAAATGAATTTTCACGCAAGGGAGGCGAGTATAACCTCGCCTCCAATAGCCGCTCTCTCCCTAAATTAGGGGAGAACGAGGGCCCAAATTCACTCTCGGTCGGATCTCGCGATCCTTGTGACGGACCGCCAAGTGTCACGTCACAATATATATATATATATACATACACATATACCATAATTAATACACATTGTTTCACAGCTGTCGAATACTTTCATAGATATATATAACAATTTATACGTAGTGTTTCAAAGCTAGCAAATAACTTTGATGACAAATTATACATGACATAGATAATTTATATAGTGTTTCAGAGCTATCGAATAACATTTACACATATATATGACATTTTCTACGTAGTGTTTCAAAGCTAGTGAATAACTGATGACAAATTACACATGGCATAAGTCATGGCGGCGGTGGTGACAAGGCCAGAACTATTATTGGCCATGTTGGAAAATTCTAATAAAAAGTCTTGATCGTCTAACATAACCTAAAATATTTTAAATAAGAATAATGTTATATAAATTATAACATGTTATAAAAATTAATTAAAGACGATACTTACTTTGCTTTCTATTTCCATATATCTTATTCGCTAGCTTTGAAACACTATGTACAAATTGTGATATATATGTGTAAAAGGTATTCGATAGCTCTGAAACACTATATAAATTATCTATGTCAAGTATAACAATTCAAAGCCATCGAATGATTTTTTGATGACTTATGCCATGTGTAATTTGTCATCAAAGTTATTCACTAGCTTTGAAACACTACGTACAAAATGTCATATATATGTGTAAATGTTATTCGATAGCTCTGAAACATTTTATATAAATTATCTATGTCATATATAATTTGTCATCAAAGTTATTCGCTAGCTTTGAAACACTACATATAAATTGTTATATATATCTATGAAAGTATTCGATAGCTGTGAAACAATGTGTATTAATTATGGTATGTGTATGTAGTGTGTATATATATATATATATATATATATATATATATAACATCATACACACACAAGTGTCATAGGTATAATATAAGAAAATAATTTGTTCAAATTTTATACTTATGAAGAGTTCGTCCTAATTTCATATTTATTAATTGAAAATTATCATTATTATTATTTCATAATTATATTAATAATTGAAAATTATCTATAACGTATGGTTATAATATAATATTAATACGATACAATATAGTCATAGTTTAGTTTTAAAGTTATTTGAAGTCACCTATAACATTTTCTAACACTAATCATATTTCATTTTGTTCGAAGTTCTTTTTATATTTGGTAAATCACAATATTATTTGAATAAATTAAAACTGAACTATGACTATATTGTATCGTATTAATAATATTATATTATAACCATATGTTATATCCTATGTTATGATGATTTTTTCTTTCTATGCTTTTGCATAAACTACTTTTCATTTTTAATTTTCTTTCGCAAAGCATAAATTATTTTTAATTTTGAAATTTTGAATTTCAATATTCTATGTTATGATGATTATATAAATTGCAATAAAATGAGCATTATATTTTTTCAATGCCATTGCTAGAGCTGTGATGACTATACCAGAACCACTACCTATTTCTAAACAAATCACAGGTTTCATCGCATGCAGAATGTCTAAATCTTCCAAAGCATCTATTAAAAGATACGAATCCTCAGAAGGATCATAAACTGTCTTGAGTTCTTCATCTATAATAAATAAATTATAATATTTATAATAATAAATAAACTATATAAATATTAACTATATTTATAATTATATACTAAATAATGATAAATATACTAAGTAATGATAAATTAACTACTGGAGTTTCCATAATTTACGATGAAAATTGTAAGAAATTTCTTTTATAAAACTTGCAAAGTAATCAATGTTAAGTAATAATTTGAAAATAAAATATTAATAATATAATTACATTTAAAATTAGTTGTTTCTCAGCTTCTACTTTGGCTGGCTCTTCCTTATCCGACTCAACAGTAGTACTACTATACGCAGAACTATTATCTAAAAGTGTTTTTCTCTTAGCAGTGCTCTTTTCGATAGCTTGATGAATTTTGTTTAATCGCTCTTGAGTGGTTTGTAAGATGTTGCTAACAATAGTAATTTTGTGCTTAGCATCAAGAAGTTTCTTTACATAAAAATCTGTCTCTAGCGGATATTGTAGTGCGTCGTTAATTCTTTGAAGTTCCTCTGTTAAGGATTCAATCCGCTGCTTCAGCTCTATTTGACATATCCTATAACAAAGAGAATAGTTATGCATAAAAAATAATACTCTTCGCAACTTTTGTACGCAACTTGTAGTACATGATAGAAACACAATTTTTTATAACATTCCAATAATTATATATGAAAATTGAAAATGATTTTCAAAATGCTCAAGAATTCTTGTAAAATAGGTAACAATAAGATATATATGTTGCTTGTGTAAGTAAATCGCAATTTTTTATCGTTACAATTCGATGAATAAACATATATTTTGCAATAAATAGTACGTACTGTGAAAGAAATATAAGGAAATAATAGATATACGTAAATTTGCAAGAAGAAAATAAATGTTACTATTATTGCATGCGCGCTGAACAGAAAACTTGACGTCACCTTGTGGCGCGAATTCTCTCGTCCAGTTAATCCACCGTATGTTTCAAGAGACTCATAAAACCTTCCGTTAATGCATCCCGCGTCGCATTTTCGCAAAAGTCATCTATCTTGTCGTCGATAGATATATTGTCACTCGCTGTGTCCACGTTATAGCTGTAGTGAAGTAAAGGTTATCAAACATATACGTTTCTTGATTTGACATGTATATGTTTGACATGTATATGTATGTCAATTACGAAGCGCCAGGCGCCAGCGCCTCCGCCATCTGGTGTCGACAGCGGCAGTCGGACGCCAAATTTTGTTCTATATATATTGTTTGATGATGATGACCACGACGTGGACGTTTCTTAATCGTATTTTCACGATTTTAGAATTATATATCGCGATATTTCCACTTCTACAGCTCGTAGAGTAAAAATAAAGACACTTTTACTATATAATTCGAACATAAGCTATCGATTAAGCCTAATAAGAGCTCGATCCGTTCAGCGGTTATCGTAATATAATAATATGAAATAATCTGAACTGGTCTCAATTTCCCGTCTCGCGTAAAGAGACACGGCGCGCGTCTTGCTAGAGAGATGAACTCGACGCAAGACACTACCGTGTCTCTTGATATTATTATATTTATTTATTATATTATAACAATCAAATAGCTCTGACATTTTATCAGGTTGCTTTACTTGCTCCATTGTCATTTCAGTTATATTGTTTTGTAATTTTATCAACTGTACAGATTTTTCTTGTTCAGCTTTTTTTTGTCGACGTTTTAGTTTTTTATTAGCTAATGCTTCTCTTTTTTGTATTTGATCTAAAGTAAAAAGTTCTTTAGGGTCAGTGGATCTTATTATTCGGGGAAAGTGTTCTATTTTATTTAGTTCAAACATTCGTGCTAAATGTTGACGCATTATAGTATGATCATACATAACTGTATCTGGTTTAAGGTCAAATCAAAGTGATACTGCAAATGCAATTGCAAAAATACCACAATCATAAGCATTAGATTGACTTTGAACTGTCGGAAATCGTATCGGTTTTTTATCAAAAGGATAAAATGGATATAACTTGTTAAGATATATCTTATGATGAGCATGCAAACGTTTTAAATTTAATGAATCATAAATATAAATAGCTTTAGTGTCATAATAGCTACAAACCCAATGTCCATTTTCATTAGTAATTATATCGCTACTATGTAATATTTGAATATGTTTCTGATCTTTACAAACAGATTCGATTGTATCGGGACATTGTATCCTCCATGTTTCACGTGGTCGATACTCCGAACAAGATTTTAATAATAATCCGAAGTGATCGATATGAATGTCTTCTAACCATTTATCTTCCAATATTATCTGCATTGCACACGTATTCAGGAGCCGAATATTATCAGTTATTTTATTAAGGGACATAATAAATGAATTGCACAATAAAAATTTGATTTATTATTATTATTTAATATTTTAAAAGCAAACAAATCTTTCAATCAGTGCTCATACAGCAAACAATTCTCGTCAACAATTAAATGTTAGGTTGTGATCGGATGACTTATATCTGGGTAATAATATCCGAGGATGTAGTTCTCTTACCTTTATTTATTACGGTCGCCAGCTTATTTATCCGCCAACAAGCAAGGATCTCTGGGTGTTGAAAATCCCAATAAAGAGCTGAGGTCCTTGGAAATTCCCGTGGCTTCGCCTTACTGCGTCGCGCCACCGTATCAGGTTGCACAAGGGCCGCCGACTGCGTCTCAATGCTGCGTCACGCCACCGTATTAGATTACAAGATGGCCACTGACTGCGCATCAACGAGAGAAATCTGCGAAGTATCCACGTCGTTATTCCTCCCTCTAATGCCTTTTCTTGTGTTTCAGGTCGCCGCTGGACGATGGATTTCGCCGTTGGACAACGCTGGAAGGATGACTTCACCGCTATGGATTTCTCCTCAGGTAAGTCACCGTGTTGGTGAGAAATATTTATTTGTTAAATATTTCCTTTTTCAGATCACTCCCGGATGTACGAGACACTACCGGTATCTAGGATCTTGGATTTTATCACTTGGATAAGATAATAACCGTCAACGTTCAAATTTATATTAAATTAATATATTTAATAAAATATAATATAATGAACTCAGATTACTACAGTTGGTTTCGCTTTTACAAAAACGGATTATATTCGCACAATATCGCCGTACACGCGGAACAGTATTTCTCGTGGTTTCGAAGTTGTTTAGCATCGAACGCGCCCGGGAAAGAAGCTCAATATTATACTATATCGCCGTGTACGCGGAACAGTATTCTCGTGTCGTCTCGATTTTTTAACGTATCGATCGCGAAAGCTCCCGACTGAGCTCTGCAGCTCCTTATATATGGGTCTCCCCACTCTTCATTCTCCCCACCAACACGCCTTCTGGGCGGTCCGGTGAGTTCACAAACGCTACACGCGGTTAATCGAGTCGTTTTCCTATTGGTTCTCGCGGTTTTGTAATGCGCAGACGCATTGCGCATGCGCATTTCGAGTTTTGTTCTGCGTAGACGCTTCACGCATGCGCAATCGCTTTTCCGTACTTATTCGCTGTGCGCATTTGCACTTTTCATGCGCAGGTTACATTTTCACATACGCGGTTCCATAATCTATGCGCAATTATATATTTTACAGTATATTTTACTTAAAGGAAGGGTGTCAATAAGGCCGTTTTTTGGCCCACGTCAGAATCACTCCAAAGTGTGGTATTTTCTTCCTGCCGATGTAGCTCACAACCTCCTAGAACCGTTTGCTGTCCGAGCAATTAGAGACTGAGAATGGGCAACTTGAAATCTCAAAAATCAATGGAGTCTTTCACATGGTTGTAGTGCCGGTCTCATTTCAGTATGCTATTGTTGAGCTTTCATCACTATATTTTCTCAAACACTACTAGAGTATGCGCTGCTTTAAATACGAAAGAAAGCTCATCTGACCTTCATGCATTCAAGATAGAATCAAGCCTGATATTTTGAACGGATTGCCATATTACTCAACAATCATACAATAGCATCCCTTGCGATGAATCAGACGGTACTACTGTAAGCCCAAACTTGATTTTAAGGGATTAGATCATTTTGCGAATGCAATGTATATTCGAAATCACATATTACGAAAAAATATTTGAATTCCAAACCTCAGTGAGATGTAAAGAATATTTTCCGGAACGGACTTCTTTTTCATGGAATGCAATGCTCAGCTTCGCGAAGCATTTATTAAGATTGGTATCTTCATTCAGATTATTGTGTTCTGCTGCATAGTATGTACGACAAATAATCAATTGTTCCATTGTAATTAACAATTCATGCATTTCCAAAACGAGAACAGTACTGTGCACTATCCACGTTTTCAGTAGCTTTGTTCTCTTATTTTTCTTCCCGTCATTCGTTTGTCTTCACGAAATCAGGACCCAACGCATTAGTTCTTCACCTCATTCAATCAATGGTTTCTCATCAACGATAAAAGCAATCCTAGAGCACAAATAGTATTGTGCACTCTTTATCTGACCAGTAGCTTAGTTGTTCTGTCTCCTTCCCGGCATTTGTTCCTCTCAACATATTCAACAATCGACTTGGATACACAGTTGTTTTTTAGTGCGTTTTTGAACTTGAAGCATTGTATGTGAACTGTCACCGCGTTATTTTCATCGCACTTATGCTTAAATGAATCGTCTTTATCAACGATCAGCGCACTTTCAGAGCATAAACTGTGTGCGCTAATCTTCAGTAGCTTAGTTTCTCGTTTTCATTACTTTTCATTGCTTATTTTTTTGTCACTATTACGTTAATATCCATTATTCGATTGCATTATGAGCAATCGTACAAGCAGCATTTCACGTACTATCAGTACTGAATCTGTTGCTACAAATGATACTCCTCAGCGCTCCAACATCTCAGAATCAAGCAACATTCCTTCCTCAGTGAAGATAAGAGTCAGCATCCAGGGCTGCACAGCATCCGGGACGAGATGCATCGTATGTAAGAAGGCTAAGAAACTGACTCGTATATCTCCTATGGCGAGAACACAAATATTCATAGACAGAGATATATATACTCATTCCGCCAAATGCTCGATGTTGTATGAGACACTTGGAAAATGATTTTCTCAGTAAAACAGCAACAGATGATATCGAAGTAAAGTCAAACTATTCGATTCTAGACGATAAAACTCTTTGTGAATTGTTACAAAACTTACGTTCAGTTGCTTCTCGGAAAGGACTTAATTTTGATTATCCACCTGCTCTTACTGATGACGAATATTATAATCTGACCGGGTTGAAGAAAGATCAATTCGACTCCGTTCTTGCTTCAATCTCTGGTCATATTAGATCTACATCTGGACGTTCTCCTCGGACTTGTCTTGCCTTGCTTTTGATGAAACTACGTACTGGTCTTTCCCTTTCAGTTTTGTCTACTTTATTCGCTCTCCAAAAGAGGAGAGTAGGTAGGGCGATAGCTGCAGCTCGTACTGCTCTCCTTTCAATGTTTGTCCCGAACTTTTTGGGAACAAATCATATCTCTCGAGAAGATTTCATCACAAAGCATACGAGAACCATGGCTAAAACGCTCTTCGTGGGTGGAAAGGATGTTTGTATCCTTGTAGCCGATGGTACGTATATGTATATAGAGAAAAGTTCTAATTACAAGTTCCAGAGACGAACTTTTTCACTCCACAAAGGACGTTCGCTAGTAAAACCCATGATTCTTGTAAGTTCAACAGGATACATCTTAGAAGTTTTTGGACCTTACTTCGCGGATGGTAAAAATAATGATGCAAGCATTTTGACCAGCATAATGCGATCTGACGCGAGCAGGCTCCGATCTTGGTTGCAACCTAACGATGTTTTCGTGGTGGATCGTGGTTTCAGAGATTGCCTCGAGATGCTGGAAGATCTAGGTCTCATAACTAAAATGCCCCATTTCCTCCGAGAAGGTTCGCAACATACTACATCTGAGGCCAATGAATCACGCCTCGTGACTAAAATACGCTGGGTGATAGAGGCGGTTAACGGTCTCCTTAAGAAGTGGAAAGCATTAGATCATGTATTCCCAAATTCTCAGATACCGTATGTGGGAGATTACGTGCGCATTGTATCCGCTCTTTGCAATGCTTTCAGACCACCGAGGATCAGTGACGATCCAAATGATACAATCATTGCTGAGCGTATGTTGCGTCTATCGCAAATGCCGAACCTCCTCCAGGAAAGAGTTGAAAGAGAAGGTTGGTCCAGGAAAAGGGTGATGTGGCAACCCGTAGTTGCGGATTCAATCCCTGATTTCCCTCAATTGACCTTACACGAGTTGATTCATCTGACCATTGGCTCATATCAATTGAAACAAGCGCAATCTTATGCAGAGGAGCACACAGCTGGAGATGGGATGTATCAACTGTTCGTCCATAGGCAAGAGAGAAATATCTTACGTCTCCAGATACAATCGCGCCACACATCATCGAAGGTGTATAACTTGTGGATTGAATATAGTCAAGGAATCAATCCCATCATATCCTGGTACTGCCAATGCAAAGTCGGTGCTAGAACCGTTGGTTGTTGTGCACATGTCGCATCCGTCCTTTGGTATTTGGGGTATTCAAGACACTCTGAAAGACTTCAAAAACGACCATCCCAATCCTACGCACAATACATCCAAGATGCAGCTGAGAACATTTCAGACTGGTCTGACAATGAGTCAGGTGAAGATGGCCATCAATCTAATGACGAATAATCTTCTAATTGAAGATTTTCCGGCGCCTACTCCCAATTCCTCAATCATTGACTGTTCACTTTCTCATTGTGAATTCGGAGAATATTGTAAACCCCATTGATTTTTGAGATTTCAAGTTGCCCATTCTCAGCCTCTAATTGCTCGGACAGCAAACGGTTCTAGGAGGTTGTGAGCTACATCGGCAGGAAGAAAATATCACACTTTGGAGTGATTCTGAAGTGGGCCAAAAAACGGCCTTATTGACACCCCTCCTTTACGTTACAATAGTGTTGTTTCTCTTATTCTATTATTTTGAACAACTTTTAACATCTTAATTGTATTTGATTAACCTTAATATGTTAAGATGCACTTTCTTTGTACACCTTCTACACCTTTCGCTTAATTTGGCTGTTTTCTTTAAGTGCTCGCCAATTTACACTGTTTCCTTATAATTAAAGGTTAGGGTGTCACTTTTACAATATTTTTACATATAATAATATATTTTCTTTATATCTACAATATATATTTATACTTTTGCGGGTCAGATGTGTTCCCGTCTTCTTGGTGTCCTCCATCATCCTTTTTGAGTTTATCCATCATCCTGAATGGGATGAGTTTCCCATCTGGGCTGAGAATCATCGCCCTTCCTGTGGACTTGTATTTGTCCTTTGTATCTCCAGACGATCCCGGATTCGGCTCCTTTGTTTCCTCTGTGGCCCCTGACGTCCCCGGCGTTGGTTCTTTCATTTCCCTGTCCTTGGGAGTTGGGGTGGCTTGAAACACCGGTTTCAAGGTTAGGTTGTGATCGGACGACTAAATAATCGGTAAATATATCCGAGGATGTAAGTTTCTTACCTTGATTTATTACGGTCGCCAGCTTGTTTATCCGCCTACAAGCAAGGATGAATAAGATTGGAAAAAGCTGAGATCCCTGGAAAAGCCTTTGACCTCGCCTTTGTGCGTCGCGCCACCGTATCTCGTTACACAATGGCCGCCGACTGCGTCGTGTTGCTGCGTCACGCCGCCGTATCAGGTTACGTGATGGCCGCCAACTGCGCATCAATGAGAGAATCCACGACTTTCCTTGTCGCTTTTCCCTTCACTAACGCTTCTTTATGTTTCAGGTCGCCGCTGGATTTCACCGTTGGACAACCCTGGATGGATGACGTCACCGGATTGGATTCCCACAGGTAAGTCACCGAGTTATTAAAATATTTAATTGATAAATATTTCCTTTTCAGATCACTACCGTATATTCTAGATATCTCGGAATTACGGATCTTGGTTTTGGTTATCACAATAATCGTCAACGTTCACTTTCTATTAAAATATTATATTTAATAAAATATTAAGAACTCGGATTACAATGACTGGTTTCGCTTTAATAAATACGGTTTTGCAGTGTTCGCACTTTATCACTATACTATCGCGACGATATTCTTCCGGTATTCGCGCTAATGAGACGCCCGAAATTATATCTCGATAATTAGTACAATAATTAACACACTTTTTCGCAGTGCACGCGGAACAATCCTTTATACGTATCGTGATTTGCTAAACAACGATCGCATCCCGGAAAGAGCTCTCGAATGAGCTCTGCAGCTCTTTTTATATGTCTATCCCCACTCTTCTCTAACAACGCTAGTGGGCGTTCCCTTGCGTTCGTGAACGCTACACGCTGTTGTCTGAGTCGAATTTTACTGGTTTTCGCGGTTTTCTAGTGCGCAGGCGCTTCGCGCATGCGTCTTTCGTTCTGCGCATGCGTAATTGTTCTTACGAACTAACTACTTGCACCTTTTTCTGTAATTTGTTAATTTCAGCTGCGCGTTGTCTTAATTCATGCGCATATAGTTTTTTACAGTTATTTAGCTTATATTGATACTGTTTTATACATTAGTTTATAATATTCTTATATTTTAATTATTCTATTATATGCTTTATGCTCGAATGCACCTTACGCGTGCACTTCTTACACTTTTCTTTGTTTCTGGCTTTTTTCTTTCAAGTGCGCGCCAAATTCTACACTTTTTCTTATAATCTCCTTATAACTAAAGGTTATAATAAGTTTTACAATATTTATGTTATTAACAATATATATTTCCTTATTTTCTACAAAATAAATTTATATTTGGGCGGTTCTTGTTTGTCGTCATTTTCCTGCCCCTCGTCCTTCCTGAGCTTCCTAAAGGGGATGAGTTTTCCCTCAGGACTCATGATTGTTGCTTTTTCGATGGATTTGTATCTTTCCACCGATTTCTCTCTACTCTCCGGCTTCCGCTGCATCCCCGACGTTCCTGGCGTTGGTTCCCTTGTTTCCTCGCTCCTAGGGGATTGGGTGGTTTTTATTTCCGGTTGCAAGGTTGTTTACTTAATGAAACTATTAACATAAAGCAAGACTTAGCGCTAATATTAATGCTAAGTCTTTTATTCAGCGCTTATAGCAGCCAATTTTTTTAATGCAGCGCTTATACTATATCGCCGTGTTTCGGCAGCCGAAACCTAGCACCAGAGAGCAGCCGCTATAAGAATGAGTATCTCAATACTCAATGTCACTTGCAAATAAAAATATTTTATTCATTATTAATTGTAATCTTTGATATTACACATATATACATTTAATTCAATATTTATTTTCACATACCTTTATTAATGTCAAACAAACCGCTTGAAAGCCAAAGGTAATTTGTTTTGTTTTTAAAGAAGTAGCTGCAATAATAGAATAAATTATGACGTACATATACTCAGTAACAGGAATGTCTTAATATACAAATTTATATATATATATGTGTGTGTGTGTGTGTGTGTGTGTGTGTGTGTGTGTGTGTGTGTGTGTGTGTGTGTGTGTGTACGTATGTATATATTTTTTATATATGTATATAGCATTAAGTAAGACTTAACTAGATGGTGTAGAAAAAAATTGTTCGCTGAAAATGTTCCGTATAGTGCCAGGTTTGCCGAATGGAATAACTTGCATTTTGTCGCCATCTTGAATATTAGTATATGTACCGTATTACGTTTAATTATGTTAAACTCTACATCGTACTACTGTACACAATTATTAATACACTAACACAATTAAATGTAATACTTTACATATACAAATACTCAAAATAGTGACGAAATGTTACAAATTTTCCATTTGGCAAAGCTGGGCACTATATGGAATATTTTCCATAGCCACTTTTAATCCAATTAGTCTCTTTATTCTTACTTGATAATATATAGAAAATGCATGTGTTTCGGTATGTGCATAAATTCGTATGTTAAGGCATTCTTGTTGCCAAACATATAATGTTATTTTTATACCTATTGCTTTTAGAATCGTCGTTAATTAATATATGTATAGAACGCTTATGATCGTAGATAAACACGTTCAGAGACAACACTGGATTTTTTGGCTACGTTCCGATGCAAAACAAATACTTTCGGCACTCAAAGCGTTAAAACCACAGACTTCTCTATATAATAATACACCTAGACTGCGAGCTCCTGTCTGTGAGATGTACCCAATTTTTATGTACAAAACTAGCGCATACGCCAAATAAGCTAACATGGAATGTGGTTTTCTGCTAGCATAAAGGTTAGGTTATAAAATATCCCTAAAAAAATACCTTTTAAAAAAAGGTAAAGAAAAAGCGTCGAGTTCATCTAAAAACCATCTCACAAAAAATAGCTATCACAAAAACTAGCTACCTTTATGTAAAATAATAAAAAATTAACTGTGAAAAATTTTCACAAAAAGTAGTTATCTAAAAATTGTTTCACAAAAAATAGCTATCACAAAAAATAGCTATCTTTATGTAAAAATTTATTACAAAAAGTACTGATATGAAAAATTGCGTCAAGTTGGGGTGCAATTTCACTTTAAGTTTGTTAGTTATAAAATTTTATACATATGTGCTTTTATATAATTCGCTGCTGACAAATAGGTAGAAGTTCCGTTTAAAATCTACATTACATTTTTGTCATAAAGAAGAATATTTTTGTTAGAGTTGATTACGTCAAATGATTTTTAAATTTTCTAGAAAATTAAAATAAGATTAAAAAACTTATTTAAAAATTAAAAATTCAAAAAAATGAAAGATTACGTCAATAATTTTTCAATCTTCTACAAAAATAAAATAAAAGAACAAATTTTTTTAAAAATTAAAAATTAAAAAAAATATAAATTAAAAAAATTTTAAATAAAAAAACTCGGCGCTACCTAGTAATTATTGAAATAATGTTAATATGTAATTGTTCATTTATTATTATTGCCAATCAAATTGGTAGCGCGCCGAGTTTTTTTATTTAAAATTTTTTTAATTTATATTTTTTTTAATTTTTAATTTTTAAAAAAATTTGTTCTTTTATTTTATTTTTGTAGAAGATTGAAAAATTATTGACGTAATCTTTCATTTTTTTGAATTTTTAATTTTTAAATAAGTTTTTTAATCTTATTTTAATTTTCTAGAAAATTTAAAAATCATTTGACGTAATCAACTCTAACAAAAATATTCTTCTTTATGACAAAAATGTAATGTAGATTTTAAACGGAACTTCTACCTATTTGTCAGCAGCGAATTATATAAAAGCACATATGTATAAAATTTTATAACACTAACAAACTTAAAGTGAAATTGCACCCCAACTTGACGCAATTTTTCATATCAGTACTTTTTGTAATAAATTTTTACATAAAGATAGCTATATTTTGTGATAGCTATTTTTTGTGAAACAATTTTTAGATAACTACTTTTTGTGAAAATTTTTCACAGTTAATTTTTTATTATTTTACATAAAGGTAGCTAGTTTTTGTGATAGCTATTTTTTGTGAGATGGTTTTTAGATGAACTCGACGCTTTTTCTTTACCTTTTTTTAAAAGGTATTTTTTTAGGGATATCACTTCTTTTTGTATAAAAAATTGCGAAAATGCAACGCGGGATGCATTAACGGAAGGTTTTACGAGTCTCTTGAAACATACGGTGGATCAACTGGACGAGAGAATTCGCGCCACAAGGTGACGTCAAGTTTTCTGTTCAGCGCGCATGCACTAATAGTAACATTTATTTTCTTCTTGCAAATTTACGTATATTTATTATTTAGGTCTTATGAGTCTCTTGAAACCTACGGTGGATCAACTGGACGAGAGAATTCGCGCCACAAGGTGACGTCAAGTTTTCTGTTCAGCGCGCATGCAATAATAGTAACATTTATTTTCTTCTTGCAAATTTACGTATATTTATTATTTAGGTCTTATGAGTCTCTTGAAACCTACGGTGGATCAACTGGACGAGAGAATTCGCGCCACAAGGTGACGTCAAGTTTTCTGTTCAGCGCGCATGCAATAATAGTAACATTTATTTTCTTCTTGCAAATTTACGTATATTTATTATTTCCTTATATTTCTTTCACAGTACGTACTATTTATTGCAAAATATATGTTTATTCATCGAATTGTAACGATAAAAAATTGCGATTTACTTACACAAGCAACATATATATCTTATTGTTACCTATTTTACAAGAATTCTTGAGCATTTTGAAAATCATTTTCAATTTTCATATATAATTATTGGAATGTTATAAAAAATTGTGTTTCTATCATGTACTACAAGTTGCGTACAAAAGTTGCGAAGAGTATTATTTTTTATGCATAACTATTCTCTTTGTTATAGGATATGTCAAATAGAGCTGAAGCAGCGGATTGAATCCTTAACAGAGGAACTTCAAAGAATTAACGACGCACTACAATATCCGCTAGAGACAGATTTTTATGTAAAGAAACTTATTAATGCTAAGCACAAAATTACTATTGTTAGCAACATCTTACAAACCACTCAAGAGCGATTAAACAAAATTCATCAAGCTATCGAAAATAGCACTGCTAAGAGAAAAACACTCTTAGATAATAGTTCTGCGTATAGTAGTACTACTGTTGAGTCGGATAAGGAAGAGCCAGCCAAAGTAGAAGCTGAGAAACAACAATAATTTTAAATGTAACTAATTATATTATTAATATTTTATTTTCAAATTATTACTTAACATTGATTACTTTGCAAGTTTTATAAAAGAAATTTCTTACAATTTTCATCGTAAATTATGGAAACTCCAGTAGTTAATTTATCATTACTTAGTATATTTATCATTATTTAGTATATAATTATAAATATAGTTAATATTTATATAGTTTATTTATTATTATAAATATTATAATTTATTTATTATAGATGAAGAACTCAAGACAGTTTATGATCCTTCTGAGGATTCGTATCTTTTAATAGATGCTTTGGAAGAAGATTTAGACATTCTGCATGCGATGAAACCTGTGATTTGTATAGAAATAGGTAGTGGTTCTGGTATAGTCATCACAGCTCTAGCAATGGCATTGAAAAAATATAATGCTCATTTTATTGCAATTGATATAATCATCATAACATAGAATATTGAAATTCAAAATTTCAAAATTAAAAATAATTTATGCTTTGCGAAAGAAAATTAAAAATGAAAAGTAGTTTATGCAAAAGCATAGAAAGAAAAAATCATCATAACATAGAATATAACATATGGTTATAATATAATATTATTAATACGATACAATATAGTCATAGTTCAGTTTTAATTTATTCAAATAATATTGTGATTTACCAAATATAAAAAGAAATTCGAACAAAATGAAATATGATTAGTGTTAGAAAATGTTATAGGTGACTTCAAATAACTTTAAAACTAAACTATGACTATATTGTATCGTATTAATATTATATTATAACCATACGTTATAGATAATTTTCAATTATTAATATAATTATGAAATAATAATAATGATAATTTTCAATTAATAAATATGAAATTAGGACGAACTCTTCATAAGTATAAAATTTGAACAAATTATTTTCTTATATTATACCTATGACACTTGTGTGTGTATGATGTTTTATATATATATATATATATATATATATATATATATACATACACATATACCATAATTAATACACATTGTTTCACAGCTATCGAATACTTTCATAGATATATATAACAATTTATATGTAGTGTTTCAAAGCTAGCGAATAACTTTGATGACAAATTATATATGACATAGATAATTTATATAAAATGTTTCAGAGCTATCGAATAACATTTACACATATATATGACATTTTGTACGTAGTGTTTCAAAGCTAGTGAATAACTTTGATGACAAATTACACATGGCATAAGTCATCAAAAAATCATTCGATGGCTTTGAATTGTTATACTTGACATAGATAATTTATATAGTGTTTCAGAGCTATCGAATACCTTTTACACATATATATCACAATTTGTACATAGTGTTTCAAAGCTAGCGAATAAGATATATGGAAATAGGAAGCAAAGTAAGTATCGTCTTTAATTAATTTTTATAACATGTTATAATTTATATAACATTATTCTTATTTAAAATATTTTAGGTTATGTTAGACGATGAAGACTTTTTATTAGAATTTTCCAACATGGCCAATAATAGTTCTGGCCTTGTCACCACCGCCGCCATGACTTATGCCATGTGTAATTTGTCATCAAAGTTATTCACTAGCTTTGAAACACTACGTAGAAAATGTCATATATATGTGTAAATGTTATTCGATAGCTCTGAAACACTATATAAATTATCTATGTCATGTATAATTTGTCATCAAAGTTATTCGCTAGCTTTGAAACACTACGTATAAATTGTTATATATATCTATGAAAGTATTCGATAGCTGTAAAACAATGTGTATTAATTATGATATATGTGTATGTATATATATATATATATATATATATATATATATATATACATACACATATACCATAATTAATACACATTGTTTTACAGCTATCGAATACTTTCATAGATATATATAACAATTTATACGTAGTGTTTCAAAGCTAGAACGTAGAATATTTAAATTTTCAAAATTAAAAATAGCTTATGCTTTGCAAAAGGAAATGAAAAATAAAAAGTAGTTTATGCAAAGTATTATACCTATGACACTTGTGTGTGTATGATGTTTTATATATATATAAAACATCATACACACACAAGTGTCATAGGTATATTACTTTGCATAAACTACTTTTTATTTTTCATTTCCTTTTGCAAAGCATAAGCTATTTTTAATTTTGAAAATTTAAATATTCTACGTTATGATGATATAAAAATATGTTTGTATATGTGTACATGCGTGTGCGTGTGTGTATGTAATATCATCATAGCATAGAGTATTTATTTCTTCTTTCTATGCTTTTGCATAAATTACTTTTCATTTTTAATTTTCTTTCGCAAAGCATAAATTATTTTTAATTTTGAAATTTTGAATTTCAATATTCTATGTTATGATGATTTTTTCTTTCTATGCTTTTGCATAAACTACTTTTCATTTTTAATTTTCTTTCGCAAAGCATAAATTATTTTTAATTTTGAAATTTTGAATTTCAATATTCTATGTTATGATGATTATATCAATTGCAATAAAATGAGCATTATATTTTTTCAATGCCATTGCTAGAGCTGTGATGACTATACCAGAACCACTACCTATTTCTATACAAATCACAGGTTTCATCGCATGCAGAATGTCTAAATCTTCTTCCAAAGCATCTATTAAAAAATATGAATCCTCAGAAGGATCATAAACTGTCTTGAGTTCTTCATCTATAATAAATAAATTATAATATTTATAATAATAAATAAACTATATAAATATTAACTATATTTATAATTATATACTAAATAATGATAAATATACTAAGTAATGATAAATTAACTACTGGAGTTTCCATAATTTACGATGAAAATTGTAAGAAATTTCTTTTATAAAACTTGCAAAGTAATCAATGTTAAGTAATAATTTGAAAATAAAATATTAATAATATAATTAGTTACATTTAAAATTATTATTGTTTCTCAGCTTCTACTTTGGCTGGCTCTTCCTTATCCGACTCAACAGTAGTACTACTATACGCAGAACTATTATCTAAGAGTGTTTTTCTCTTAGCAGTGCTCTTTTCGATAGCTTGATGAATTTTGTTTAATCGCTCTTGAGTGGTTTGTAAGATGTTGCTAACAATAGTAATTTTGTGCTTAGCATTAATAAGTTTCTTTACATAAAAATCTGTCTCTAGCGGATATTGTAGTGCGTCGTTAATTCTTTGAAGTTCCTCTGTTAAGGATTCAATCCGCTGCTTCAGCTCTATTTGACATATCCTATAACAAAGAGAATAGTTATGCATAAAAAATAATACTCTTCGCAACTTTTGTACGCAACTTGTAGTACATGATAGAAACACAATTTTTTATAACATTCCAATAATTATATATGAAAATTGAAAATGATTTTCAAAATGCTCAAGAATTCTTGTAAAATAGGTAACAATAAGATATATATGTTGCTTGTGTAAGTAAATCGCAATTTTTTATCGTTACAATTCGATGAATAAACATATATTTTGCAATAAATAGTACGTACTGTGAAAGAAATATAAGGAAATAATAAATATACGTAAATTTGCAAGAAGAAAATAAATGTTACTATTATTGCATGCGCGCTGAACAGAAAACTTGACGTCACCTTGTGGCGCGAATTCTCTCGTCCAGTTGATCCACCGTAGGTTTCAAGAGACTCATAAGACCTAAATAATAAATATACGTAAATTTGCAAGAAGAAAATAAATGTTACTATTATTGCATGCGCGCTGAACAGAAAACTTGACGTCACCTTGTGGCGCGAATTCTCTCGTCCAGTTAATCCACCGTATGTTTCAAGAGACTCATAAAACCTTCCGTTAATGCATCCCGCGTCGCATTTTCGCAAAAGTCATCTATCTTGTCGTCGATAGATATATTGTCACTCGCTGTGTCCACGTTATAGCTGTAGTGAAGTAAAGGTTATCAAACATATACGTGTCTTGATTTGACATGTATATGTTTGACATGTATATGTCAATTACGAAGCGCCAGGCGCCAGCGCCTCCGCCATCTGGTGTCGACAGCGGCAGTCGGACGCCAAATTTTGTTCTATATATATTGTTTGATGATGACCACGACGTGGACGTTTCTTAATCGTATTTTCACGATTTTAGAATTATATATCGCGATATTTCCACTTCTACAGCTCGTAGAGTAAAAATAAAGACACTTTTACTATATAATTCGAACATAAGCTATCGATTAAGCCTAATAAGAGCTCGATCCGTTCAGCGGTTATCGTAATTATAATAATATGAAATAATCTGAACTGGTCTCAATTTCCCGTCTCGCGTAAAGAGACACGGCGCGCGTCTTGCTAGAGAGATGAACTCGACGCAAGACACTACCGTGTCTCTTGATTTGTGGATGAATTGAATTAATGTGAAATAAATTTGATGTAAAATTACACAAACATAACAAATATAACATGTACAAACATAACATAACATGATATATAACATAACATAACATATTATTACAATAACATTTTTCATAAGCTTATTTGACGTATGCGCAGTACAGTACTTTTAGTACATACTTTTTCGGGACACGAGTATTAAGTCGCCATATTGACTTACATAACATAATACTCGATGCTCATTGGTCCATATGGTCTTATGTTATGCATAGCAGCTATGTAATTTCGTGTGTGATGGCCCTAACTACGCGAAACTGCAAATTGCAAACACAGCAGCGCGAATTTTATAGCGTTTTCGACTGCTCGGGTTCAATCGCTCCGGGGTAGCTTACTAGGCGTTATTGACCAATCACAGTCATTCTTCTGAAGAAAATATATGGTTACATTCTTCAGCCCTGAAACATTTGATTCAGTCTATAAACTCCTTTGTTAGAATTTATATCAGCGTTACTAACGCCATCTAAAAGTCTGCCTTTTTAGATAATATGAACTATCTCCCAAAAAAATCAATATGGTGGATCAAAATACGATAGATCAAATACGCTTAAAGACACGTATTGCAATATTTGTTGTCAATTGTAGTGTTAAACAGTTAATTAACACTACAATTGGCAACAATATATTGCAACACGTATCTTCAAGTGTATTTGATCTATCGTATTTTGATCCACCATATTGATTTTTTCGGGAGATAGTTCATCATATTACCTGAAGGCAGATTTCTAAATGGCGTTACTAACGCTGGTACAAATTCTAACAAAGGAGTTTACAGATCCTGGTTTGATTGGCCAATCAGGATAAAGAAATCTTTATTCCATTTATCTTGAATGACACCCGATTGACCACGTCGTCAATTGGCCAATTCAAAATAGGACTCTCTGATTGGTCAATCCTTACTGGCTACCCTAAGCACAGGTCGATATAATTGGCTATGGTCAATCGTAACGTGGTCAAACGATGATTGGTCAATCAAACGTTTAAAGCATCCTCAGCGTCTCTCCGCAGCCTCTGTTTCATTCTGCGAAGGAAGAGATACAAAGAAATACATACAAGGAATTTCCAAGATGGACAGAGACGCAAAAAATGTAAGTACCGTTTTCAACCTTTATATTATAAAAAAATATATTTAAATAATAATTGTGACACAATAATATTGCTATTTGTTTAAATTTTTAGATAATGGCAGAAGATGATATATACTCGTATATTAGTTGTAAGATTTTATAATTGTAATTCTTTATTGTCTTGTCAAATTTATTTTATAATGATTTAGTGTATATTAATATCTTCATGTCGAAAAATAAGTTTACTTGAACCTTATTACTTAATTTTTTATTAAACATTCAAGCTCATTTGGCGTATGAATATATATATATATATTCTTTTAACAATTTTATAATTTTATGAATATTACGCTCGCAATAAGAAGTGCTCCTTATAATATTCGTCCGATTTATTATTCTCAAGTCCTCTTTGTCTTTAGACTCGGGCGCGTATGTTGAGACATGGTGGAAGATAAGATTAGTGGCACGTGCCAACCGATAACGCACTGCGTTCGGCTTAGCCTTAGCCTTTGGCACATATAAAAAGATTTATAATTTAGCTTAATTATTTCTACGTATAAAATCATGCTTACCAAATTTTATAAGATTGTATATTCGTTGGATTTCAATTTTATGTTCTAATTCCATTAATATATTTTAATATATTTTATTTCCTTCATTAAATTTATGTTTTACTGTTAGTTATATTGTTCTTATAATTCGCCTTCTAAATTTCGTATGTATATGTGTTACGTATTTTCTTACGATTTACAACTTAAAAATTTAGTAAAACATATTGCAAGGTATATTTATTAATAACTATGCGTATTTAATGGTTAAAGCAAAAAGGTCGTCTTGAATTTATTTCACGCCTTGATTTTAAAAGAATATTATTTTCGAGTCTTAGTCCGAAGTCTAAGGCATGAATGTCGTAAGTATCAAGGGAGATAAGATACGTCGGCGCGTGTTAGTAGATAACGCAGCGCACATCGTTAGCCTTGACCGCTTGACCGACTTATTAATTCACGCATATAAAATCATATTTTATTAGCATTTACCTATAGGTTTTAGATTTGTTACTAACAAAAAGAATTATTGTATTTAGGTTACTAGGGTACATATGTTTATATGAATAATTAAAGCACTTAAGCTAACGGATATTTCTCGGATAATATATAGGCTTAAAGTATATAAGAATATATTGCATGTTTTTTGTGACTACAAATTTTCTGTGCTCAGCTCGCCTTGTTATTTTTATTAATAATTATACATATATATACTAACAACAAGGGCGATAAGTTGGTCCGAGCTTGTTTCGCGATTTAATTCTCATTCATTCCTGCATACGGGATTACGTGGGAGTATCCCGATTCGACACAGCACGATTGGACACAGCCAATCATATCAACCGATGCCTAGGGTAACCAGCACGATTAGCCAATCAAACCAGTGGTGTCGAATCGTGCCGTGTCCAAACGGGTGTCACCCGGATTACGTATAGCGCCGTCTCTCTCGCTCGCGCGGCTCGACCGATAGCGCGGTCTCTCTCACTTTCACGTACTACCTATCGAGGTCTTGCGTATAGATCTCGATCGGTTTAACCGTTCGATTATACTCTATTATATGTTTGAGGAGGCTTAGTAGGTATTGTTGGCGGAGGTTATTATTTATTATTAATTGATTTATTATATATATATATATATATATATATGTTTTATATTTGTAATTGAGTAATGTATTTTTGAATATGGATTCGTGTGTAAATTATTATTGGAATGTATTTTAAGGAAATTTTATTAACAAATATGGTTTTATTTTTCCATATATAATGTAGGTATATGATTGGCGTTATTTATTTATTAAAATCCATATATATATATATATATATATATATATATATAGTATATAGATTAATATTGGTATATATGTGTTATGGTTTTTATAAATTTATAAATTTATTAGAGTTTCCCTTATTTTATTTGGGTTATTTTTACGTATAGTATGTGAATATTTAAAGGAATATGAGTAATAGGTGCTTATGATTGATTTGATCGATGGTCCCGAAAACCACCGCACCACATACATATATATGTATATGTGGGGGTTTGTTGGGGGACGGGGTATTTTCCCCCGAAGAGCCGTTTTTATATGTGTATATATTTTTTTTTTTCCTTTTTTACATTGGGCCCCTGTATTTTTTAATGAATTTTTTCCTTTTTTTTATAATATAAAAATATAAAAATTAAAAATTGGGGAAGTTTATTGTGATAAAAAAGAAAATATATATATATATATATATATATATATATATATTCTCGTATACATTATATTTATTATGTTATATATATATAAAATAATAGAACTTTATGGTAATATTTGCACGTAGCTTCATACTGAACTTCGTCGCGACCATAGTTACATTATTCAAGGCAATTTTGTGGAAGGTTTTCCTTTGATGATAAAATTTTAAATCTATTTCTTGAATGAAGTTGGATAATAATGATATTTTATATAAATATTTTCGTACATAGTAGATTAATTTATTCGTTAGGAAATATTTAGATCATTAATTTTCAAAAGAAGCTTGTTGTTTTGTAAAGGGTTATTCTTTAATTGTTACTGACCAACTGTTTTCGTATTTTAATTTATAATTATGTAATCAAAGTGGATATATATATATACTATTCCATAAGTAAAGTTTTATACGTATGCAAAGCATTGATTTGATAATTTCCTTTTTATTATTGATAATTTCCTATAAATTTTTGTATTGGTATTTTTACATGATTCGCTTCGAGAACATTTATTATCATTTTTATTGTGAATTATCCTTGTTTGTTCAAGTATTAATTAATCATATAAATTTTCAGATTTCAATATTTATAATTGCTGCATCCTTCTTATGGTGACCTGACTATATTATTTATTGAAAGGATACTCATGTGCTTACAAGATTATTTATTAACAGAATTTAGGTATCGTTTAGTAAAATTTTCGATTCGCGCTAGTTTTGCTCTGACATTGCGAATTGAGGTTATGGGAAACCCTGACCCGATGGGGTTATTCTGACCCCAGATTCGGATTCAGCGACCCCATAAACACATAATCAGCATAGTGAGACCTCCAGGTCAGAAACCCTTTTTTTTTGTGGGGCTGTGGTATTTGACACGGATTTAAACTTGTGTCCCCTTTTACTGGAAGTTAATTATAATAATGTTTTATATAACAAATATATTTATTTTATTTTGGTATATATATATATATATATATATATATTGTGACGTGACACTTGGCGGTCCGTCACAAGGATCGCGAGATCCGACCGAGAGTGAATTTGGGCCCTCGTTCTCTCCTAATTTAGGGAGAGAGCGGCTATTGGAGGCGAGATTATACTCGCCTCCTGTGCGTACAAATTTATTTGTTAGAGTTAAGATTAGGCTTAAGAACGGGCACGATGGGAAACGCTGACGGGATCTCATCCGGTGGCTAAAAATTTGAGGAAGCAGTACAGAATGCAAGGAAGCGGGCGAGCGGAGGCACCGACTAAAGGGAACACGCCGAGCTAAGTATTATTATTTAATTGCGTCAATAATAAAGTCCACTTAAGACTATCGCTGCCGTCCCGGTAAACATTGATATGCCCAGCAGGTACGGAGAATAATTGCGGGGAAGGCCAACCAGCGGATAAATTAACACTGGGACCCCGAGTCGGAGCCACCTCGGCCGGAACAGCGCTAAAGAAGACCATTATAATTAACGGCGAGTGGCTGCCGAAGATATCCCTCCTGACGGGCCTCAACGAGAGGAATTATGAAAAATCCAAAGAAAACGGAGTGCGACAGGCATAGGTACGGCCCTGAAGGCCGCAGGATAAAATGGGCCACACGACGATCCTGGGGGTTGCGGAAGCGCCACAGGTGGCCCAATTACAAATTAATTCGCCGGCGTGATTCCGACGGGCCTTCCGCTCGCCACTGTTCGGCGGACCGGCGACGAGGACGACGGCCCAAACGCATCGATCCGAGAGCTGCCGAGAGCACCGAGGACCGCGAGGAGTCACCGGTGAGACAGGCGTCGACCCCATCTGGCCGTTTTTGTTTGATAAGGTAGAATTAGCTCGAACAATGTCGGGGCCGTATAGCTGCCGTCATTAAATTCATTGTAAATTTCGTTTTTCTGCGTTCTCGATATTTGCGTCTTACCGTACGACGGCCGGCCTAAAGACTTTGTTCGAGCTTTCGTAAAATTAAGTGCCCTCTCTCCCAGTTGCGCGCCGACAGTCACTTTACGTGTTTATTGTACGATTATTATTGTTTACTGTAAATTTTCGTCCGTTAAAATTACTTTAACTGAGCTCACACACATAAGGCGATCTCGAGATTCGATAGCTAGCAATTGCGTTGCAGCGTCGACTCGCATCCCGTGTATTATATTATAGAGAGTAATTGTGCGCGTGGAATTTAATGTGTCTTTTATTGAATAATCGAGTCGGGTCTAAATTCTTTTCGTTAACGCGTAATATACCGATAATCGACGGTCAAATTAATTGTCTTTCTTGTTGCGTTTATTGTGATTTTGTGAGAATCTTTGCCTGTTAAACTTTCGATACGAAGAGCTCGCGCACGAAGGCGATTGCGATACTCGATAACCGGCAACCACGTCGCGGCGTCGGCTCGCATATTTCCGAGGCTCAAATCGTTTGATACTTCATTGTTATTTATAATTTTTCATGTCTAGATTCACTCGTCTATGTAAGATACGTTAGTAGTCGCTCAATTCTTTCGTTAAAGCAATAGATCTGAATAATCGACTCGCATCTATAATCGATTCTGTTAACTGTGCGTGTGGCGAGTAGATCTACCATTGTAATTAATTATTTTATTTGCGACAGACGGATGTCATTAAAGGAGCCAAAACCGCGGTGTTCATTATTAAAAATTATTTGGGAATCCGTAGCTGCCGAAACTCTAACAAGTTTCGTTTAGCGCGGAATTCCGGGACTTTTCTTTTACGCTTTCTTTCTGCCGCGTTATACGTGATACCGCGGTGATCGCGCTCGAATGCCGGCCCGTCGCTGCCGGCTAATAATTCGGTAATCAATATTATAAAATCGTTTTACATCTACGCAAGTCTGTCTGCCATTGAAATTTATTCACATGTTAAATATATTTATTCTTGTTACTAAAATATTATGTTTTATTTGCAGCCACCTTGTATTCTCGATCCTTCCTTGTGAATTAATTAAATGGACCGCCCCTCTACCAATTTCGATACGGGGCTAGCCGAGTGTCCGTCGCGATATCTTTCGAATTCTTTCGTCTTTTTGAGTGTTGTAAATTATATAATTTATTGAGATTTTATTAGAGCGGTGCGGATTCCCGCACCTGGCGCCCAGGCAATTTTAGAGTTTTACAGTTTGAGAAAAGATCGCGCCGAAGGTGTGCCGTGGGCCAATATCACCGGCCACAATTAACATTAGCCCAACATAAAAAAATAAACGGTCACAATATATATAATTATTTTTGGTTATTGTCGGTATTATATAGTATTGTTTTTTGTATATTCTATATTTATTTTATAATATATTAATTAATTGGGGGTTATCGTATATAGAGTATATATAATAGCATAGTTTTTATAATATATTTTTTTGTACTATTTGTAATATTTTATGAATAACTTTAACGTGACTATAAAAAAAAGACTTAATGAATCGTTTTTAATATGGTCCTATAATTTTCAGATGGAGAATGATGTTTATTAGATGACCTAGTTGGTCTTTGACTGTTCCCATATTTCGTCGCTATGGAAGTTTCATGGATCCCTATAGTGGTGAATACATATATTTGTATAGCGTATCTTGCGGTTGCGCATTGTGGCTTTGACGATATAAATTACTTAACCTCGGGAAAATTTAACAAGGCTATACGCCTACTTCTCAAAAATTTTAATTTCGTTGTAATTATTATTCCAATTAGTTATTAATTAAGTATTCTCAGTTAGGTAGAATAGTAAGATTTTATAATGAAGTTCATATAATGACTTATATTAAATTTGTCGCAAATGCTTTTAACATGGGTGCGTTATTCAGAATGATTTGTTGATTTTTCTTTGGAAATAAAATTTTAAATCTATTTCCATCCTGAATATAGTTGGTTAATAATATTCCTTTATAAATATCGTTGTGCCTGGTCAGTACTGCCTATATATCGTAATTTACATCTGGCTATATACCATATTAGCAAATTTATTGTTGATACTTGAAATTTTATGATATATATATATAATAACTTGGTATTTTTGATCATTGATTCATAATTTTATGTGTGAATGATTAATCTGAGAGATTTATTAATTTTGTTTGATTATATATAAGGCCAGCTATTCGGTTGATATTAGTGGTTTTGCTAATATTTTGGTTATATAAGATAACTGAATAATATGAATATTAAGTGAATATACAGGGTGATTCTAAATAACGTTATGCTTTTGCAAAAACAAAATCTTGACCGAATTCTAAGACGATTTTTCCTTTAGCAAAATTTCGTTTGAAGCTTAGTTTTTGAATTATTAAAAGAAGTAGTTAACGTATGACGGGTCGAATACAAGAGACAGGCAAGGGTGGCGCGATTCACCGTCAGACGCTGGTGCTTACGCGGGGCGCCTGCTGCGATCAGCTGGTCGCTATACACATACAGACACACATGCGAACACATACATTCTCTCTCTGTCTGTCTGTCTGTCTGTCTGTCTGTCTCTCTCTCTCTCTCTCATTCGCTCACTCATCTGTATTTTTTTTTTTTTTTTTACGAGAGAGGGGAAAATGCATTTTATGCATACCCACCGGTCGATCCAGTGAGTTATGTGGGACTCGAGTACCAAGTCGAATTACCAACTCGGTACTCCCTACCCACTAAAAACCCCTCTCTTTTCACGAATTTCCTTTGACACACTGTCCCTCTGACTTCCCGAGATCTGTTTTCACATAACGTCAAAAAATATTTATTATTACCTTGTTCGATGACTTTTGATGTATTGCTGTAATTGCTTGAAGGAGAAATGAATTTTCCGATAGATCGTACGTTCTCAAATTGAACGTAGATATCACGTTGCAAAAGACAAGAAATCCACACTAAATTATTAACTGAAAGTTTTTCTTCTTTCATGAACTGTATTCTTTTATAAACTTTAACGTAATCACATTTATTTACTCACTCGATGAGACGAGAAATTTACTAATGACTCTATCACTAATCATTATTAATCACTGTCGAATAATAACTGTTGGCGATTAAAAATCACTCGATGAAAGAAACACGCGCGGACACGTTACTACACGACGCGACGACGCGACAATGCGACGATAATTACTCGGCGACTGCAAGCAGTTTTTTGTCATGGTAGGTTGCGGTAGGTTAAGGTATTACTGGCGCTATCGAACGCGATCATGTGTTCGATTGAAGAATGCGGTAAACATAATAAACATTTAACATATTAATATTATTATTATCATGAATGTGTGTGATATCCATACATCGTATGATATCTATTTAAAAATTAATTAGATTAAATAAGTGTTTTTAAAATATTTATTACTTTTACTATTATCTTAAATAAATATTTAATATTAAATATTTATATAAGATAATAGTAAAAGTAATAAATATTTTAAAAACACTTATTTAATCTAATTAATTTTTAAATAGATATCATACGATGTATGGATATCACACACATTCATGATAATAATAATATTAATATGTTAAATGTTTATTATGTTTACCGCATTCTTCAATCGAACACATGATCGCGTTCGATAGCGCCAGTAATACCTTAACCTACCGCAACCTACCATGACAAAAAACTGCTTGCAGTCGCCGAGTAATTATCGTCGCATTGTCGCGTCGTCGCGTCGTGTAGTAACGTGTCCGCGCGTGTTTCTTTCATCGAGTGATTTTTAATCGCCAACAGTTATTATTCGACAGTGATTAATAATGATTAGTGATAGAGTCATTAGTAAATTTCTCGTCTCATCGAGTGAGTAAATAAATGTGATTACGTTAAAGTTTATAAAAGAATACAGTTCATGAAAGAAGAAAAACTTTCAGTTAATAATTTAGTGTGGATTTCTTGTCTTTTGCAACGTGATATCTACGTTCAATTTGAGAACGTACGATCTATCGGAAAATTCATTTCTCCTTCAAGCAATTACAGCAATACATCAAAAGTCATCGAACAAGGTAATAATAAATATTTTTTGACGTTATGTGAAAACAGATCTCGGGAAGTCAGAGGGACAGTGTGTCAAAGGAAATTCGTGAAAAGAGAGGGGTTTTTAGTGGGTAGGGAGTACCGAGTTGGTAATTCGACTTGGTACTCGAGTCCCACATAACTCACTGGATCGACCGGTGGGTATGCATAAAATGCATTTTCCCCTCTCTCGTAAAAAAAAAAAAAAAATACAGATGAGTGAGCGAATGAGAGAGAGAGAGAGAGACAGACAGACAGACAGACAGACAGACAGACAGAGAGAGAATGTATGTGTTCGCATGTGTGTCTGTATGTGTATAGCGACCAGCTGATCGCAGCAGGCGCCCCGCGTAAGCACCAGCGTCTGACGGTGAATCGCGCCACCCTTGCCTGTCTCTTGTATTCGACCCGTCATACGTTAACTACTTCTTTTAATAATTCAAAAACTAAGCTTCAAACGAAATTTTGCTAAAGGAAAAATCGTCTTAGAATTCGGTCAAGATTTTGTTTTTGCAAAAGCATAACGTTATTTAGAATCACCCTGTATATATATATATTGATTACATATAATATATAATGGGTTTATAGCAATTATATAGTTACATATAGAGATTATATAGGAAAAGTTCCTTATACATTTCGGTTAGTACTGGTAATTACTAGTATTTTGGCTATATGAGAGCTGATTAATGTTAGACTCTCGTATATACAGGGTGACCCATTTTAACTTAGGCAGCCAAATAACTCGAAAACTAAGCCCAGCAAACAAAAATGTTTCAGACAAAAGTTGTATGGTTTCGAGGGGGCCATAAGATGGTACCATTGGTTTGACCTTGAAGAGTCATTTGAAGGTCACGTGAAGGTCACTTCAATTTTTTTAAACGGAACACCCTATATATTTTTGCACATTCTTGTAGCTTATCTCGAGAGCTTTCCAAAACACTATAACTAAGTACCTTTTCGTTAAGTACTTTTTGAGTTATGAGGCTTGAAATAATTTCATTATTTTACATAAACCGTAAAATATCTTGTAAAATATTCATTTTTCGATTATCTTACCTTAATACTTTTACGTACAAAATAATGAGAGGAATCAATTGGTGTAAAAAAAACACATAGTTGTTTTGAAGAAAAAATATCTAATTTGCAATTAACAATTCCATATTTTTTCTTAAAAATAACTATGTGTTTTCTTTACACCAATTGATTCCTTTCATTATTTTGTACATAAAAGTATTAAGGTAAGATAATCGAAAAATGAATATTTTACAAAATATTTTACGGTTTATGTAAAATTAAGAAATTATTTCAAGCCTCATAACTCAAAAAGTACTTAACGAAAAGATAGTTAATTATAGTGTTTTGGAAAGCTCTCGAGATAAGCTACAAGAATGTGCAAAAATATATAGGGTGTTCCATTTAAAAAAATTGAAGTGACTTTCACGTGACCTTCAAATGACTCTTCAAGGTCAAACCAATGGTACCATCTTATGGCCCCCTCGAAACCATACAACTTTTGTCTGAAACATTTTTGTTTGCTGGGCTTAGTTTTCGAGTTATTTGGCTGCCTAAGTTAAATTGGGTCACCCTGTATATTGATTATATTGTTACATCCCGCGCCTGATTTTTCTACAAACTTTCATGTAAATCCTCTAAGTTTCTGTCAGCGCATTTGAAACGCGCGCCAAGGCGCGCTACGACACCGAACTCCGACTAGCGGCCGAGCGCGGCACTGCGTTAGACTTAAGCCTCCGCCAAGCGCCCAGAGATGGCGCTCAGCTAGGGCCCCTCTCTCCAAGCTCCCCACTTTCGACCGCCGCAGCGGTTGAGCCGCCGAAATCAAGGGAGCTCGGAGCGGGCCCAGACTCAGGCAGTCTTACTCGCGACACCGAACCGACAAGTCCTAAGCTGGACTCTAACTCTAATTCCATATCGTAATCTTAACTCAAATTCCAAGTTCATTATAAACTCATTCTCGAATCTAAATGTTAGTTAAATATACTATATTGTATGTATTAATTTAGAAATATATACTAGTGTGTACTAAATTTCGTAATCAATCAAAAGAATCCTAATTCAATAAACCCACATCCCACGTGACGCGACGTTAATATACAGATATTCTTAACCAGGCACGTGCTATCAAATTATAATAACTAAATCGGGACTTCGCATTCGAAGTGACGACAGAGAGGACAGACCGCTCGTCGCCTACAGAAAATACGAAGCATAATTGATTACTTCTGATTCAAAGTAACGACAGAGAGGAGAAGCCGCTCGTCGTCTACAGAAAATCTGAAGCATAATTAATTATTTCTGATTTGAAGTGACGGCCCAGAGAGGACAAGCCGCTCGCCGCCTACAGAAAATCCTAATATGACTTTAATTTTCTACAATGTCTAAAACACGCCGTGCCGGTAGGAAAA
Organism: Camponotus pennsylvanicus; assembly: GCA_023638675.1. Lineage (NCBI taxonomy): Eukaryota > Metazoa > Arthropoda > Insecta > Hymenoptera > Formicidae > Camponotus > Camponotus pennsylvanicus. The sequence continues at coordinate 140,796 of JALHBL010001392.1, forward strand.
ATCAACTCCGTCGGATGATAGCGAGACATTACTACGCCGCGTCCACCAATTACATCGATATCGTAGAAACAAACCACTACGATAAAGAATACGAACAATTATTCGCGAGTGCAAATAAAACCACGTGCTTAATAAAGTGGCCAGAACGACTCATCCCCATCGATGTTGATAACCAGCCGCATCAACCCGCTTCCACTCATCCCGGAGACCCGCGTGGAGCGCCCCGATCCCCGCCTACCAGTGCAGCCTGATTAATCAACGCGGCCAGGCCACGTGGAAATTAATCTTTGAAAGGAAATGAAGCGAAGCCATCTTGGAGGTAAGTGACGGTTGAAAATTCCTGTTTGTGCAAGTCACGACTTTTTGCTAGGCCCATCGTGTTTTTGTATAAGGTTTCACTTTTACGATCTTAGCCCGACCCTTCGGCGCCGCGGTACATTCCAGTGGTCAATCGTGCCTCTCTGTATTAAATCCCCGGCCTTATCTCCGCGAATTACCGCGAATACCGGCTCCATCCCGCGAATTATAATCAAATATTAATAATAATAATAACAACAATCCGAATTCGTAGCGATAAATGACCGCGGTCCTCTCCTTAAGCTGTAATTAACGAAATTATGAATTGGGATTTATTCCGACGCTTGGGATTTAACGCAACGACCCACTAACCTATTTTCAATTCTGGGATTTAACGCAATGACCCACTGACCCACTGACCTACTTTCGATTTTGGGATTTAACGCAATGACCCACTGACCTACTTTCGATTTCGGGATTTAACGCAATGACCCACTGACCCAGTGACCTAAATTTTATTCTGGGATTTAATACGATGACCCAGTGACCTACATAAATTGACCCAATTACCCCGTGACCTACTTTCCCGAATCCCTTTAAACCGACGCTGCGTTAAAGGGACTTAGTCCCAGCCGAGACCTACTTTTAAGAAATCCCGGGAAAATCGGATTTAACCCTATGAAATCGCTCTTCCCCGATCGCTGACCCCGCGAGTTTCGTGATCGGACCACTCAGGCCCCCCTTAATACCCCTGATCTCTCCCTGAGCTTTTGCCAAAAGGCTTGCGGATTCGCGAATAATCAAACTAGAGCCGCCCTGTGCGCATTCTGTTATTATTCGCTGCCCGCCGAAGAGCGTCTACAGTATAATTACGTGACGAGACATAGACTTATAATTGGCGTACCCATCGGATACGCGTGTCTCTCCTGTGGAAATAGATTAAGCAGCATCAGAATTAGCGACGAATGCCCCGAATGCCCTGAGCGACTCCTAGACTATTGACTACACCCTGCCAATCATCCAGTAACTCAAGACAGTAATATAGTCATCCCTATCGTGTACCCCGACGAAGAATCCACCGACTCCGAGCTCGAACAATAATTCCGAGCGCTTCAGATCGCACGTATCCCCGGGAAGAACCGCATAGGTTCGCTTGATCCGAAAAAGCGATCGAGCCCCGCGACGTCCGAATTCTCTTTTAGAGCCGCGACATCCCGGGACGTAACAATATATATATTATAACGCAATTTATAGTGATTATTTATGCAAATGTTATATAAGATGAGAGAATTGATAGGGGTTATATTGTCATAAGTAAGATTTTAAAATTTTTCGTTGCGGGACGTAACATCTGCAACTAGTAATCGAATATTACTATTATTTTATCGTACCTACTAAAGAATTATATTACGTGTAATAGAGTCAACAACTTACCTTCATACAATTTCTACGTTTTCTCTTTTTGATAATGCAAGTACGCTGATTGTATTTGAATATTAAAGCACTCAGTCTGTCTTTGGTTTTATCCACAAGAGCGAATTGTCGCCTTCGACTTGTCAATCGATGTGCATTGGGTAGCTGACTCTACCCCTCTGCCGTTTTCGTGAGGAATTTTCTCTAGAGAAATTTCTTTACGGACTCTGTGCCGCTGTGACGTGACGTCTTGCACATCGACACTTGTCGTAGAGCATGGGACGCGCTCTTTAAGGACCGACTGACATATAGTATGATAACTGGTTTAGTATGATATACTGGAAGAATTATTTTGCAATAAGAGACTTTTTTTTTTTTTTTTTGGTTTTCCTTGCGGAGGGCAGGGGAAATGCCGAGTCCCGGTCACCTCCCAAAGGGAGAGGACCGGGACCCATCTTTAAGCACCCCCTGCGGAACCAGCTTCCGGAGGGGAGTGTGGGACTCTCCCGCCTCCTGCGGCGGGCCTACCCACTAAAACCCCTGCCCGTGGGGGGGTCTTTGCAGACCCCCCATCGGAAACTCTTCCTCAGTAACCCGTATCCAAAACAAAGGGAACCGGTAGCCAAATCTTCCTTTGGTTTGGGGGTTTCAGCGCCAGAGCGCACCCTTGTGCTGGTTATTCACTGTCTGTTTTCTTCTAGGATTTAACTTACTGTGTGGATGGAAGTATATCTAGTCAATAATGAACAAATCTTCCTAACTCTTTTCCAGGTGGTGCTATGGGGGACTTCGCGACCAGAATAGCACCAGAGTAAGTATTCTATGCTAGAGTAGATAGCATCTTCTTTTATATACATATATACATACATATATACATATATACACACACGCATTCTACATTCAAACAGCAACCAATCATCCTTCGTCAACCATCCATCCTCTTTCACCCTCCCTCTAATCATCATTTATTCCTATGCCTGCGTGGGTACTAACAACACCACATAGGCTTATCCTCTGTACAGGTTTCCTTCTATTTACATATGTACATGTACCAATATATCCGACGCCAGCACTCATTCATTCATTCAGTCATACTTTCCAGCATGTATGCATAACCACAAACGCACACACAAGCACACATACACTCACCCTTGCATGCACACTATCCATGCACACACCTTAACTAGCATCCATTAGCATCAGTCACTTAGCACATATACATTAAGCACATTAATCCTCATTTGTACTCTAGGTATCATCCGTGCTGCTTCTTACGGACATGGAGCGAAGTCTGATCATGCAGGCCTGTCGTGCTCGTTCCTCATCTTCTTTGGTAAGCATAACGCTCTTAGCAAAAGTAATCATTGATCTCCATTTATCTTTAGATTCCAACATCTTGAGTATGACGGTTTGCAGGTTCAAGTCTGCGCCAATTACACGGGTAAGATCATCTCTTTGAGCCGTCCATCTACTACAGTCTTTGAGTGTGTGTTCAGCCGTATCGGTGTAGCCCTCGTTGCAAGCCAAGCAGTTGGGACTATCCGCACGTTGAATTCTGTATAAGTATGCTCCCATGGCACCATGTCCAGTCAGGATCTGGGTGAGATGGAATTCTAGTGACCCAGTTTTTCGACTCATCCACGCACTAAAGTGGGGTAGGATTGCCTCAATTGTACGGGTACCATATTTCGCATGAGAGAGGCTTATTTCCCATTGCCTCAACATCAGCAGGTTTTCTCCTCTTTTTATCTCATTTGCTTTTTTATTACAGAAGCTGTTGGAGTCATGCAGATCCTTGATTCTCTCATATACTCGACGTCTGTAGTCCGCCTGCAGAGAGACCGGAGAGATGCGTGCTAATAGGGTCGCAGCGTCTAGGGCAATTGTGCGATACCCTCCTATGATTCGATTACATATCAAGTGGATACTCCGATTCATACGTGTTATCATTTTCTCATTCCGATATAGATATGTGCTCCACACTGGGGCTCCATAAAGGAGTACGGAGAGAGCGACGTTCGCAAACAGTTTGCGCTTGTTTTCACAAGGGCCCCTCAGATTGGGCATGAGACCCGTCAGTGCTCCCATGACGCCAGAAGCTTTATTAATAGCGTATTCAAAGTGCTGATTGAATGTGAGACTTTTGTCCAAGATTACGCCTAAGTATTTAAAGTGATCAGTAATTTGTACCGAATCATTTTCCACTTTGAACTCATTCATCTCAGGCTCGGTGTCCTGTATTGAGCTAGGAGTTGAACTGGGACTGTGCCTATGCCTACTACGCGCATTCCGTCTTCTAGCTTCACGGGAGAATAGAGCAACTTCGGTTTTTCTTGCTGCTACACGAAGACCAAGTCTCCTGATTTCATGTAGGATCCTGTGAGTCTGTAGGGATGCCCTCGATAGTGAATCCGCTGCCGATTTAGCTTCCGACAGGATAAGCGTGTCGTCGGCATAACAAATAAGGTGAGAGCCAACCTCTAGGTCTTTATGCAATATCACATCGTATCCGACATTCCAAAGCAAGGGGCCAATAACGGAACCCTGAGGGACACCAGCCTGTATGGTGCGCGTCTCATAGCCTCTTGCAGTGGGGTATACGATTGCCCTTTGATATAAATACGAGTCAATAATTCTGCAGAGGTAGGTGGGAACCTGCTTTTCCCATAAGGCTTTCCTTATTGTAGGCCAAGGAAGCGAGTTAAACGCATTTTCTATATCGACGCTAACTGCTACTACCGTCTGTTTTCTCGAAAACGCGCTTTCGATTATCTCTGTTACTTGTCTCAGGGCGTCAGTAGTAGATCTGCACTCAACAAAACCATATTGCCGGCTTGATAAAGAAAAAGCCGGGTTGTCCCCAAGCCAGGAGTTGATGCGCTGGTGTATAATGCGCTCTAATGCCTTCCCGAGCTCATCCAAGACGCATATTGGTCGGGACTTGGGGACACCGTCACTGTCTGATGAACTTGGCTTGGGAATAAGCACCAATCTGCCTATTTTCCACGGCTTCGGAAATGTACCGTCATGGAGACATTTGCTATAAAATTTAGCAAGTAGATCGACCCAAGCATCGGGTATTAATTTGAGCACTTTGTCCGTGATTCCGTCAGGACCCGGTGCGGCTCCCTTGACTGGCCTACGGCGGAGTGCTCTGTCCACATCCATATACGTAACCTCGAAATGATCTTCCCATGTAACATCCTTCCATAGGGTTGTAGGATCATGAGTCTCCGGGGGAAAAAGCTTGGCGAGGATTTTTCCGCGATCAGCTTCATTCAGTAGCTCAGTCAGAAACGGTGTGCTTTTTCTAAGTTTCCCGGTTACAATTTTGAAGGGGAGACCCCAGGGGTCCTCATCAATGAGGAGGAGAAGATCTGCCCAGGCTTTTGCCTTAGCTTTAGCTATCATTGTACGTAGCTCAGACTTTGCATTCATGTATTCCATTCGTAGAACCATTAGCTCTTCATCCTCGGCATCCAGGTTTCGTCTGCCTCGTTGTCTCATCCAACGCCGTCTCCTTCGCTGCACATTGGTTCTCATACTCGCAATTTCACCGTTCCACCAATATGTGGACTTGGTGCGTTTATTTGCGCCTTTCCTTTTGGCCGAAGCATCAGCCGCCTCCGCAAAAACCTGCTGTATGCGGTAAGCGATAGAGTTAGCGTCCGAACCATCTTCAGCCATTGCCTCTAGAAGATCCTGAGAGTGCCAAACTAGCGTGGCACGGAATTTATCCTCGTCCAAAGATGTCCAGGACCAACCACGTATTCTAACATTAGAGCTGGGGTTGTTTGTCCTGACTCGTCTGCTATTTATGGGATTACTATGTACATTATTTACATTTAAGGTGTGTACGCTACTTGCGTTATGTATGCTATGTATGCTGTCGGTGCTAAGCATGCTATGTACATTATTTCCAGAGGGGGGAGACTACTAGGTCTTTTATCAGGTGGTCCTCGCCCAATGGTGGGCCGGGGCCTGTCTACACGATCATTAGACATCATAATGAGTATATATCTATGGTCAGAAAGGGATTCCACATCCACGAGAACACGCCAGTCTAGCACTCTTTCGGTCACAGAGGGCGATGCTATAGTGATGTCGACTATGGAGTTGCCCTGAGGGCGAGAACATGTAGGCTCAGAGCCACGGTTAAGGACGCACAGATCCTGTTCGGCAATCCACTCCTCCAGGAGCGATCCTCTCCAGTTATAGACAGGTGAACCCCAGAGGGGGGATTTGGAGTTTAAATCTCCAGCCAGCAATACTGGTTTCTCTGAGGAGGCCAGTATATCCGTCAGACTATCAAGATATTCAAGCGCTGTCGTCCGGTCAGAATTAGGGGACAGATAGCAGGCGGTAAACAAGAAGTCTCCAATATTAACCGAGCAGGCTCCGTTAATTCTAGTACCTGGGATCATAAGATGTCCGCTCAACTCGGGGCGATGGTAGATGGCCGCAAGGCCATCTTCGCTAACAAACCACTGAGCACTCAGACTCCTGATTACAGGGGGTTCTGATACAATGCAAATAGCGATGTCTTCTTCCAGAGCGAACTGCATAAGCAGATCCAGAGCCGGTCGGCTACGGTTGAGGTTACATTGTATCACTTTCATGTCGCATCATCTGGAAATGTCGGCCTCCGAACCGATTCTTCGTAGTGCGATCCTATTTTAGTGTTCTCTGAACCACAACGGAATGAACCTAGTCTGTGACGAGAAGGAAGTCCATGTTTTTCACAGATGACACAACGTGCCTCCCTAGTGCATGTGGCAGCCTTATGTCCAGGTTCCCCGCAGCGGAAACACGTGTTGGTACAATCCTGGGATGAAGTGCAATTCATTTTGTGGTGGCCTGTTTGCCAGCACTTGAAGCATCTCGGGGTGGGAGGCCTCTGGAGTTCAAGTCTAACTACCGTCCATCCGATAGTGACTTTACCCCGTTTTGCAGTTGTTAACGCAGCTGCAGCAGGGCATTTCACCCAGGTCATGTATAAGCCGTTTCGCATTGGGGTGATTGGAGCAACCGTGACCGCATTTTCGCAGCCTCCGGCCACTGCAATGGCAGAGGCGATGTCTGAGGCGCAGACGGATTCATCAAACCCAACTATACGTAATCCTCCTTTAACTTCCGGTCGGGATACCAGAGCGGATGCACCAAGGATTTCACTGACTCTGTTGCGGAGTTCCTCTGCCATCTTCTTGCTATCATCGCCAGGGATCTCTATTAGTACCGCACCATTGGCAGTCTTCTTAATTTTTGTCGTCGTAATCCCAATTTCTTTTAGGGGGATGTTGTTTCTCAGTTGAGTTAGCGCATCGGCGTAAGAGAATCCCTCTTTCTTCCCCTGGATTACTACTGCAGAAGACTTAGGGATCCTCCTCCGCAGAAGTTGTACAGTGGTTTTCTCATTAGATCTGGGAGCAGGGACTGGGGGGGAGATGTTTGTATTTCCCTTAGTGTTTTTAGTGTCCTTACTCTCCTGGTCTCTACCCTCTCCTTTCTTACCCTTTTTCCTTTTCCTTTTCTTTTTCTTATCCCTTTCAACTGTTCTCCAGCCATCCGTATCCTCATCTCGCGACATATCATTTATAATTCTCCTTTTTGTTTCAGGTACTGGAAGGGGAGCCCAGCTGCCAGGACCGAGGGGATCTTCAAGACAAACAGGACCTGGGTAACCTAGCCTCCCGGGACCATCAGTATTCTCAGGGGAACCAGGATTACGAGGACCACGACCAGCAGGACCACCCGGACTCTCACCAAATCTAAAGACGTCGCTATAGGTAAGAGGTTTCTTTATCTCATTATCGTTTCCTTTTGTTTTCTGTGTTCTAGGTGTAGGTGTTGGGGAGAGGCCAGGAGATCCAGGACTCGGCTCAGGAATTCCAAAATTTATCGGAGCCATGTGTTCAACGGGAGTCGGTAGGGTTAGTTGAGGCGAACCAACTATAACAACCTTCTTATGGCTAATATCTTGAATGCTTTTAATTACAGGCTTTTTCGGGAGTACTGTAGGGGTCCTCTGTGGAAGCGGAGGGGATTCCCTCTGGAGGTTTGAACCGCTTTCAAGGACAGCTAGCTTGTTCTTAATCCAAGCTAGTTCCTCCGCAAATTTCAATGAAGGGGAACTGTTATCGACTTCCATCAAGGGAGGCTCCATAGTAGTTTCCACATCCCGTATTTCTTTGCTGAGTTTAGATAGACTAACAGAGGATTTTTCACGTGAGTACTTATCCAGTTGTTGTCTAACCGAATCTATTTCTTTTTGTAGGGCAGCGTTCTCGGAGACCAGTCTAGCGTTCCTCAGTTGGAGAAGATCCGGGTTGTCTGGTCGCAACAAGGTATTGTGAACTAACCTAAACGTCTCTTTAAGCAGCTCTAGGCGTAATCGTATATGCTTACTCATGACACCTTGCCAATTACTTTTACGTCTGATTGTCTCAATATCGTCTATCCAGTCCATTGCCAAAGCCGTCAGACTAGCGGTAGTATGCTCTTTTAGGCTTGTAGTCTCCGGTAGTAGGTGTAGCTTCGGGGCGATGGGAGACGTCTTCTTTTTTACCAGTTTTTTCCTCCTTTGTCCCGTAGAGTCCACGTCCGTCGGTTGGGCATCCATCTCCCCGGTGGTAGACTCTATTATACAAGGGGGAGGAGACTTGGGTGGTACCGAAATTGGTATCTGAGCGTCATCGTCCGTAGCGGACTCTACAATTACCCGGGCTTTCCGAGGGCGAAGTCTACACAAGGGATCAATATCAGAGTCATCCCCAGAGTCAGAATTATCAGTTGGACGGGGACGTTTACACGCCACAGAACTCATATTCGCTGGTAGGATATCCCCCGGATTGATTGACACTACCATGATTTCTGTTTCAGACCTGTCAGGGGTTCCAGGCATAAATGTCGAGACCGAGGAGGCTTTATCCGTTTCCGGAGTAGCAGCCGATGCTTCAAGAGCGCCCTCAGGAGTCGTGGAAGGATCCAGATCCATAGAAAGGCGGCCCATAAGAGGGGGGTCCCCCGGAAAGAAATTAGGATCAATCTCACATTCCATCGAGGTTGGGCGTTGGAGATCGATCTCGCCATCTCCCTCGCACGAACCTGCAACTGTGGAATTATGTTGCTCCCTTTCTGGGCAGGCAAATGACTGCTCACTATCTTCTTGCTGTAACTGAACAGCATCCTCTTGAGGAGAGGGTACTAAAATGCCCTCATCCTGACGAGGCTCCTGAGACTCAGTCATCAGGATCGTAGTCGCCACGCTCGCAACAGTGTTGCCTTTCCTTCTCGTCCATAGTAGTTGAGTTAGATTTTGGATTCATGATGGCAGATATTTTCGACTTGAGACGGTTCGCCCATCATGGGAACCCTACCTCGGTAGGGTTACTTCCCCGCCTATACAGTTGACCTAAGTAAGGTGGACGGCAACCGAGAAGCGGCTTTCGGGTGGCCAACCCTAGCCATCCACAGTGACTACTAAAAAGGTTCCTGGAGAGGGCCAGGTCCACGTAAGATGTTAAAGGTTTAACGTCACCCCTATCGAGTGAGCCCCGCGGATCCAAACCGCGGGTAACCCAAACCTCGGGCTAGACGGTGCCGGGATTTACCCTACTCGGCTCCGGGTATGAGGAAATACTGGCCAGGTAATCCTCCATGCACACGCCCAGTTACCCGGCTTCAACCCCGGCATAGGCTCCGCACAGTGGAGAGGGAGCGGTTTTCCCACGTTAAACATGACCCTTCAAGCACCTCACCCCGGAAGTTCCGGGGTTTATGCATCTTCCAGGTCAGAGGTCAGGTACAGACTTCACCACTCCACCGCGGTCGGGGGGCAACTACTCCCCCCTTGGTTAGTCTGCCGGGAATATCCACCGGGGCCGGCCGTGTCCCACTCACACACACACGCACACACACACACACATATACGCACACAAGCACACATGCGCCAACGCGCCACACTCCCATTCGCCCATAGCCCAGGAGTTAGAAGGGATGCAGGTACAGGGTTGATGGGATCAGAAAGAAGAAAGAATAGAAAGAGAGGAGAGTAAGAAATGAGTCGGGGCGTTTTTCCGCCCCTAACGGCACTCGGTGGGCCGGGCATTTGAAGTCAGGGTTTGCCATCCCCTATGCGCATCGGGCCAAGGCGCCCGGAGGGAGCGCAACCCCCCTTCCTCCCCTTTCGGGGAGGGAAGTGCAATGCGAGCTCTTGGTCCGTCCCCCCAGATCCCCGGGCCCCCCCGACGCGAAAGCGTCGAAGTAGGGGCCCGAAGGACCCACCGGACTCCCCCCGACACCTAGGTGTCGAAGCGGGGAGCCCGATGGGCCCGGAGACCAGGGGAGGCCTAAGCCTCTCCACCACGTCAAGGTGGCTCGCGTCGGAGAAGAAAAATAGGGTCCCTACTTCACTAAGGGACCCGTTAGCCCCGCTTAGTCTGGGGCCCATCCTTTTTGCCCTCTCGCCAGGGCTACATCCAAGTTTGCACAGAGGACTCTCTCTTCATGGGAAGGCCTCCAAGAGAGCCGTGTGCAGCTAGCCTCTCTCCGTTTTGCCTTAAAGAAGGGAGGAGGAGGACTCCCTACTCGGCGGACGCTCCTGTTGGGGGGGGCCCCCACCCGCTGCTGTCCCCTCCCAGCTGTGATTACACCCGCCAGGAGGGACCCTTCCCCGGCGAGAGGGAAGCAGCGCCTCTCACTCAGACAACGCAGGCGGTGCAACCTGCGTGCCCTCTTGTGAGTCGGACGATCAGCAGGGGTGCGTCTATCACCCTTACCCCTTGGAGCCACGCCAAGCCTACCCGGACCCCTATCGGAGGGGAGAAGTTGCACTTGGTGATTACATGCCAATACACCAAGAGCCCCGGCACCTCCGCGTTTTTATACGAAGGGGAGGTGTACCCCTGTTGGTCGGATATCAGAGTCGGGACTGAGTCCGTCATCCTAATCCGCCCCTACCCGTGTCCCTGCATCCGCCTTTTTATACGAGGAGGAATGCAGACTCCTGTTGCTGGCGATGTCAGCCTCAGGGTCGTCGACCCGTCACTTGACATCACCGCGCCACTCGACGGCAACCGTGACTCGAGGCAAAATTATGTCTCCGTATTTCCGGAGGGTGAGACATCGCCCCTCTTTCATCTCCCGCTTTCGCCGCAGAGATGGCTTTCCTACCCGGACCCCAACGAAGGGGAGACTACAGCTGTGGTGATCTTCATGCAGATACACCATCAGCACCGTACGTTTCCGGATTTTTTAACAAGAGGGGAAACGCACCCTCTATTGACGCATCCCGGGTTCGGGACTCCACGAGTGGAGGTGCAATTCCGTCCCCCTAATGTCGCCACCTACCCGTGTCCCTGCATCCGCCTTTTTATACGAGGAGGAATGCAGACTCCTGTTGCTGGCGATGTCAGCCTCAGGGTCGACGACCCGTCACTTGACATCACTGCGCCACTCGACGGCACCCGTGACTCGAGATAAATGTGTCTCCGGTTTTCCGGAGGGTGAGACACCACCCCTCAATTCATCTCCCGCTTTCGCCGCGAAGGTGATTTCCCTACCCGGACCCCTCTGGTAGGGGAGACCCGTCGTGGTGATCTCATTGTAGATTCACCAACGACCCCGTACGCCTCCGCTTTTTTATACGAGGGGGAAGGCGCACCCCTGTTGGTCGAATGTCAGGGTCGGGAACTTTGTTCCGTCTTCATCCATTCGCCCCTACCCGTGTCCCTGCATTTGCCTTTTTATACGAGGAGGAATGCAGACTCCTGTTGCTGGCGATGTCAACCTCGGGGTCGACGACCCGTCACTTGACATCACCGCGCCACTCGACGGCAACCGTGACTCGAAATAAGTGTGTTTCCGGTTTTCCGGAGGGTGAGACACCACCCCTCAGTTCACCTCCCGCTTTCGCCGCGAAGGTGAGTATCCTACCCGGGCCCCTCTGGTGGGGGAGACTTGTCGTGGTGATCTCATAACAGATACACCAACGACCCCGTACGCCTCCGAATTCTTCAAACCTGGGGGGAAGGCGCACCCCTGTTTGACGCATATCAGATTCGGGACTCTACGAGGTAGCAGTCCGTCCTCCTAATGTCGCCCCCTACCCGTGTCCCTGCATCCGCCTTTTTATACGAGGAGGAATGCAGACTCCTGTTGCTGGCGATGTCGGCTTCGGGGTCCTACGAGGTAGCGACCCGTCACCCGACATCACCGCGCCACTCGACGGCAACCGTGACTCGAACCAAGTGTGCCTCCGAATTTCCGGAGGGTGAGGCACAACCCTCTTTCCCACCATGACGCATCCACGTCATGATGGTCCTTGACCTGTCCGGGGCCCCCATCGCGGGGTCATGCTTCGCTTTCACGTGAAAGCGATTTGCGTAAGACATCTCCATCGTGAGGTGCCCTACGCCCGATCTGCCTACGATTATTTATCCAGGGGTGGGCAGGCCCCCTGTCGCCGACGTGCAACGCCGACTCCTAACCCGTGTCCCCGCCTCCGCTTTTTTTATTAAACGAGGGGAAGGCGGACCCTTCGCCGTGACGATGTCGACCTCGGGGGGCCAGGTTTCCCTGTACCCTATCCCCGTCACCCGCATCGCCCCTGCCCGATATGCTGAATGCCTTCGGAATTATAAGGGGAAGGCATCACCCCTTACCAAAGCTTTGCCATCTGGCTGAGTAAACTACCTACCCGGATTCCCCGTGGGTGTAAACCACCCAGGGGGACCCGCCCTCGGATGGGGGAGGGCAGCGAAGCCCCCGGTCCGCGATGATCCAGGGATGACGGTATCCCCAGGCCATCACTCCTGACCGCCCGAGACGTTGGATGAGTTCATCGCTATTCGATCGAAGCACCACAGCTTAAGGGCCGTTTTCGATAGCCCCCGCCCCAACTCAACGGGCGTTCACCCGCCTTTAAAGACGTGACCATGGTGCCCCGACCGACGCCAGCTCCCTCATCCAGCAGCAGCATCTACTGTGCCTCACAGGCGCCTGCCACGTGGCAGTCAAAACGAATCCAACCCGCGCGCACACTCTCTCATACATTCACATCCACCCTCACACACACCCACACATCCACACGCACACACACACGCACACACACGCCCGCTCACATACCCCATGGGTGTCATTGGTCAAGGTGGTCTCGCCTCTGGCCCGGCTGGGTGACTAAGTCACCCGAACCAGTCCCTCGGGCGAGGTCTCGACCAGCACCCATTCTTCCCCACTGAGGGACACCTCGCAGCGGAGCACCGACTGTTCGGCACCCTCATCCCAGCGGGAGCACCCGCTATACGCATAACTTTCATCCATAGCTCAGGAGTTAGAAGGGAAGAAGGTAATAAGGTTGAAGGGATCAGCAGAAGAAAGAATAGAAAGAGAGTAGAAGGAAATGAGTCAGGGCGTTCTCCCGCCCTTAACGGCACTCGGTGGGCCAGGCGATTGAAGTCAGGGCCGCCTACCCCTATCCGTGATGGGCCATCCGCCCAAGGCCACAAAAAGCCTCTTCCCGCTCCATGGAGCGAGGAAGTGCAATGGTGTACTCTTAGACCCATTCTCTAGCGAGAATGGGAGCCTCTCCACCACGACAAGGTGGTACACCACGGAGAGGAAGAGACTAAACCAGCAGGCACGGTATCCCTCTTATATTCAACATCCTTATACCTTCTTTACTTTGTCACTGCATGATAAGTAACTAATTAATAACTCTTATAATAAATGAATTAAGTCACTATTTCAGAATCTATCCTGTCTCTATTCTCTAAACGGGTTACGAGATTTTAGACTCACGCGGTACGTTCCCTTTTTTTTGTTTAACAGGTGACCTCTCAAAATTTCCATCGTAAGTATTAGATGCCGCGAAATAATTTCAATTATCCTTTCAACAAAACGAACCCTAACCTCAGTTTATTTTAACAATAGATGGTTAGCGCCCGACGACCAGACCCGATAACTCGCCGCGAATTTCCCTTACAAAATGCAGGCGTGACTCGGCGGGAAATATACAGGCAGACTGTTGCGAGATCGTCCTTCTATCGCTCGCCAGTTATTCATAGATAGGGACGAGATTCCTACCGGAATAGCAAGGGCTGCAAACGACCGCGAAGACACCCTCTATGATCTATCTTTTGCACCCCTGCCCTCCGAATTAAATCCCGAAACCAGAACCCCCCTTGCGATACCAGCAGGAGAGGAATCCAGCGAAGAAGAGGGTCCTCCGTCGACAGACGAGGATTCCGGTCATCTTAGCGACTGCCCGACAGTCGTATACGATCTGGACAACCCAACGGTCGGAATTCTCCCAGGACTCCTCAGAGCCTTCGCAAGGAACGGGGAAATAGAAAGGCCTCGAGATCAACGAGACCAGACAGTGCCACCGCCAAGCCCTCCACGAACCCCTGATACATACTATTCTACCCCGAACTACTCCCCTGTCGATCTTAGAGACATAGATCCAGAACCCATAGATATTTCTCCCTACGAAGAGAACCTCGCGGATTTCGAAGTCAATCAAATATTAGACTATTTAAATAGTGAAGAGTTTTTAGAATCGGTAGACGCGTATCATCCGTAGTTTAATTCCTACAAATATACTTTATAAACACAGACCAACGAATTGAGAATATATACATATAATGTATTTTGTATCTTTAATAAGGTGATAATAAATAAGACTTTATAAGGAAACTTCGCAACGAACATTCAACTTTTATTTATTCGTCAACCTGAATATTCCTGAAAAGAAGCTTCGTACAGATCCTAAACACTCTCGGCGTCCCAGGGTATAGCCGGCTCAGCAGGTTGCCCAGAAAAAGAAATAGAGAGTGATAACGTCGATCGTCCCTGCATGATTAGCCCTGCAGAATCGCTGAACAGACGATCTAAAGGACGTAACAAATGTATGCACATAAAGCCAGTTATTTAGTTAGCACTGGTGGTTTGCTAGAATTTTGATTATATAAGACAACTAAATAATATATGAATATTGATTGATTACATACAATATATAACGATATGAATATATAGTGACTATATTTAATTTCATATAGAGATTATATAAGATGAAAAACTATACTATTCTACAAGCAATATTTGAAAATTTTTTGTTGCGGGACGTAACACTGTGCAGCCACTGTTACTCTCGGATTCGCACACAAATTATCCAAAAACAGTATCGACGTCTTAGGAGACATTTCTTCATAAACAGCCACGTCGCTAGAGACGAATGCTGTTCCACCTGTGGTGCTACTGTGATAAAAACTAGATCTATAGACAATTGCATCTCGTGCGTCCTAACTGCGAGTGAGTTGTTATGCCTCCTCGATAGCACTTCAACTCATGTCGACGATTTCGAATATCCTTTAGTTCTTAAGGTGTACGATAGAACCCCTATATCATAAGGCATGTCTTCTATTGACACGGTATACTGTATTACTATTAGAGGATACCATGATCCCATTCTGAATATCTATTTCTGTGAACGTTGTTATCAAGGTGTACAATCTTCTTCACTGAGATCTCAACTTCCTCTATTATCTTCTCATTTCTTTTCTTTGGGACCACATCACGCTGAACTCCACTGTATCAACTGTCATCGAGCTCTTATTACTCTAAGACCTTTGCATGAGTGTCCTATCTGTATTAGGAACATCATTGAACTGTTGATTATACAACCTCTATGTAACAATGCTTCATAATGTCTCAACCGCCCCCCAATGCTGTATGTATTAGATTGCATGGGTATCCACCTGCACAACCATAATCACTATTGCTGCGCCTGCTATTGTATGCTACATACTACTTGTAACTCGATTCTTCCTCCCAGTAGCTCTCACATTATATCTGTTGCCCCACATCCTTATAGAACTATCTGCTCATATTGTCAGCGACCCATAACTATAATAAGACCTTTGGCTAATTGTTCCGTCTGCACACGAAACATTGCAGAAATATTTAGAGCCACTAATCCTTCCAATCTCGCTATTAGTGAGAATGAAAATACAAATTAAAACCTTTTAAAATTATAATGCTACCTATTGAATACACTGATACCTTATCCCATGTGATACACGAAGAAATTAACGGATATATTTCCTCAAGATATAATCTGTATTACTGTGCCTCATGTAAGTCACAAGCAGACCATGAACTTTACTATATAAATTACCATAGTATATCTGAATCCTTCCCCGACATCGCAGTGTCTAAATGTTGTATATGTGCTCGCAATGTGTCTAGTGTAACTCCTATAATAGATTGTAGATGTTTTTTACACTATTTGGAAGGAGAGCGTGCACGAGAATCTCGCAGAATATCTGATTAAATGGATTTCCTGCCAAACGTAATACCTGACGAAGACCTAAACACTGTTACGTCCCGCAACAAAAATTTTCAAATATTGCTTGTAGAATAGTATAAAGTTTTTCATCATATATAATCTCTATATGAAATTAAATATAGTCACTATATATTCATATCGTTATATATTGTATGTAATCAATCTATATTCATATATTATTTAGTTGTCTTATATAATCAAAATTCTAGCAAACCACCAGTGCTAACTAAATAACTGGCTTTATGTGCATACATTAATCAAATAGAGTTAATATACTTATCAAATTAGTTGTTATAACTATTGAAAAAGGATTCCATTATATACAAGTCCACGTCATAAAATTCCTACATTACTACTTTAAAATCACTCATAAAACTTTATGAATTGATAAATTAAAAATACCGAATTGACATACATATATATATGTCAAATTTCAAGCATCAATAATAAATTGACTGATATAGCATATAGCCAGAAGTATATTATGATATATTGACAGTACTAACCATGTACGAAGATATTTATATAAAGTATTATTATTAATCAACTTTATTCAGGAAGGAAATAGATCCGAAATTGTGTTATTAAAGAAAAATCTTTAACAGAATTATTTTGAATAATGCAAACTGTATTAAAGGTTGTTCGCGACAGAATTCATATAAATCATTATATGAATATTAGCATAAAATTTATTATTTCAAATATCTATTAATATATATATATATATATATATATATATATATATATATATTAATCTAGGAAAAATACTATATTATACCTGCAGTAATCAAGTTTATAAAATAATTATATACTTTAAATTAATCACAGAAAAGTGAACATAACTGCTATATAAAACACTATTATAATTAATTCCTTTAGTCAAAAGGAAGACAAATTTAAATTTCTATTTTTGAATTCAAGTAATTTATATCGTTAGAGCAAAAATATCATTATCGTATAAGTACCTATACTTAACGGAAATATTTATGGACCAACCGAGCTACCTCATAAAACATAACCCTTCTCCTGAAAATTATAAAATAATATTAGAAACAATTTATTTAAAGACTAAGTAAAAACACTTAATTATAAAACAATACTTACCTAAAATCTTTTAACGATTGATCTTATTGTCCTACACGTATCGCTTCGATGGATGATGTAACTGGGCTGCCATAAGTGAGATGCAACAATTGCAAATCTTGAAACCTGAAAAAGGAAAATAACTAACCAGAATAAAAGATATAACCTATAATAAAATGCTAACGAATACCCTGAAAGCAAGGCTACATAAAAATTATAAAGAATTATTAACAATGAAAGAAGTTATAAAATTAATAAACAATAAATAAATGTACTGAGTCAATCAAAAATTAATGTCCATAAATAATAATTATTACTAAAGTAATACGTTAATTTCGCTCTAAAAACCAGCGATGACAATCAATAATACAGTAATTAACAATATAAATGAGATAATCGAGAGAAATAAAAGTAATAAATTTTTCTTGACTAATTATTTTTCTAAGCGTTATAATAAATCTTCATGGTACATTAATATCATTGGCCAAATATGTCCATATAAAATTTTAATTATTATTGAATAACATATATATATATCTATTTTGATTATTTAATTACAAGATTAAAATACAAAAACAGTTGGTCAGTAACAATTAAATAATAATCCTTTATACAACAAGCTTCTTTTAAAAAAGTTAATGATTTAAATATTTCTTAACGAATAAATTAATCAACTATGTACAAAAATATTCATATAGAATATTAGTATTATCTAACTTTATTCAAGAAATAGATTTAAAAATTTATCATCAAAGAAAAACCTTCAACAAGATTGCCTTGAATAACGCAACTGTGTTCGCGACAAAGTTCAGTATGAATATGTATGCAAATATTGCCATAAAGTTCTATTATTATATATATAACATAATAAACATAATGTATACAAGAATATATATATATATATATATATATATATACATATCTATATATGTATATCCTAACTGGTATTAACCAATATACATATGTGCTTAATTTAATTATTTAATTATTTAATTATAAAATAAAAGGAAATATTCATTAATAAAATATCAAGGCACAATGTAACGAAGTAATAAAAATACACGCACACATATATATACGTGTCTTTACGGAAGAAAAATTGGGTCCCGAAACTAACCCTTCCACATATACAGGGTGACCCATTTTAACTTAGGCAGCCAAATAACTCGAAAACTAAGCCCAGCAAACAAAAATGTTTCAGACAAAAGTTGTATGGTTTCGAGGGGGCCATAAGATGGTACCATTGGTTTGACCTTGAAGAGTCATTTGAAGGTCACGTGAAAGTCACTTCAATTTTTTTAAATGGAACACCCTATATATTTTTGCACATTCTTGTAGCTTATCTCGAGAGGTTTCCAAAACACTATAATTAACTACCTTTTCGTTAAGTACTTTTTGAGTTATGAGGCTTGAAATAATTTCTTAATTTTACATAAACCGTAAAATATTTTGTAAAATATTCATTTTTCGATTATTTTACCTTAATACTTTTATGTACAAAATAATGAAAGGAATCAATTGGTGTAAAGAAAACACATAGTTATTTTTAAGAAAAAATATGGAATTGTTAATTGCAAATTACATATTTTTTCTTCAAAACAACTATGTGTTTTTTTTACACCAATTGATTCCTCTCATTATTTTGTACGTAAAAGTATTAAGGTAAGATAATCGAACAATGAATATTTTACAAGATATTTTACGGTTTATGTAAAATAAAGAAATTATTTCAAGCCTCATAACTCAAAAAGTACTTAACGAAAAGGTACTTAGTTATAGTGTTTTAGAAAGCTCTCGAGATAAGCTACAAGAATGTGCAAAAATATATAGGGTGTTCCATTTAAAAAAATTGAAGTGACTTTCACGTGACCTTCAAATGACTCTTCAAGGTCAAACCAATGGTACCATCTTATGGCCCCCTCGAAACCATACAACTTTTGTCTGAAACATTTTTGTTTGCTGGGCTTAGTTTTCGAGTTATTTGGCTGCCTAAGTTAAAATGGGTCACCCTGTATATATATGTATATGGCGCGGCAGTTTCCAGGACCATCGATCAAAATCATCTATAAGCACCCATTAACCAATACTCTTTTAAACATTCACATATCACATGTAAAAGCAACCCGAATAAAATATAAAAAATAATATATAAATGCACTAAACAAAAAATAATAAGAAAAATGACAAATAAGAATTTTAATATCCACAGATAATAATTGTTACTAAAATAATACGTTAACCTCACTCTTTAAAATTAAAAACCAACAATAATAATCAATAATAAAGCAATTATCGACCTATATATATATATATATTCAAGAAAAATAAAATTAATAGATTATTTCTCTAAACATTATAATAAATCTTCATTGTACATTAATATTATTGACCAAATATGTCTATATAAATTTTAATAGAATAATATATATATCTATCTAATTACAAAATGAAAAAAAAACAGATGGCAACTTTTGTGAAATCCGATTGCTTCAATCTTTAGTCCTCGTTCAATTCCCATGGACCCATGCATGCATGCATGTATATGTATATTCGTTATTGGAAAATGGTTTTCCTCGGAGCCTCGATATCTGAAAAAAAAATATATAATAAATAAGTAAAAGAAATTCACTATAAAAATTACTGAATATTTAACAAACATGCACAAATATATATGGAAATATAGATAAGTAAGTAATGAATGAGGTATATAAAATCAATTAAACTTTAGCACTCATGAATAATAATTATCATCGAAGCAATATGCTAATTTCGCCTTATATAATTTTGACTATCGACAGTAGTAATAATAATAAAATAATCAACGTTCCATACAATCAAAAAGAAATAAAGGTAATAACTTCCTTAAATTAATCGATTGAACGTTATGGGAAAATTTCATTGCATAAAGGCACTGTCAAATGCTTATTATCATTAAACACTATAAAAATCCCTTTTCACATACGTATATTCTATGCAATTATTCAAATAAAATTTTACTACATATATAATAAATTATATAAAATCTAATTTCTTATCCACTAATCATTGCCAAATAATATATATTTTCGATTTGATAATTTAGTTGTGAAACTTTATATAATTAAAATGTAATAAAAGAGCAATAATAACCAAACAAAAACCATTTCCATTATGTGAAAACTCAACATTATTTAATATATGACCAGAAGTTGTTAAATTCAATACATTCGAATAATATTAAAATATTCCAAAACTTATCCGCAATTAGAGGTGCATAAAGCTAACACGTCATGGCCAGATGATCACATGTGAGTATTTTGATCCGCTCAGACAATAGTCTAATAAACGTTCTATATTGTCGATTAAAATACAGCTAAGCCATAAATGATATGCATCCTCGAGTATCTTTTGTATGGAATGACGTTTTGCAAATATCTGAAAAATATAATAACTATATAAGACAAAAATATAAGAAGGAAAACATTTATAATATCATTAAATAAATATTCCTAAAATACTTACCCGAATTCTAATAATGGATTGAATGCATTCCCTCCATAGGTAACCTATCGTAAATAATCAGTAAATTCCAAGTCTTGAAAGCTGAAAAATAAAATAACAAATAATATCCGATCAAATAGAAATTTAACCCCATAAAAAAAAATATATATGATAAATATCTTACAAAACTCAATTCAAAAACATTTTTATAAAATCTTAAAAAAAAATTATTATAAAGAAAAATAGCTTAATACTTTAAGTATATAAAATAATGAAATCGAATAACGAAAGAAATGTATTAAATCCATATGATAAAATTTTGAAAACAAATATATTAAATTAATTAAATTATTAATAATTACAAATAATTAAGTTTCTGACTTAATAAAACCAGTAATACAAAATAAAAATCATGCTTAACTCTTTACTACATACGGAATAATAAGTCACCCTGTACACATAGCCTCATTGTCCACTGGGTGTCCCAATATTCCCGTCTCCAAACGAATACACTATATGGAAAAATAAAATACATCTGTTAATAAGAACTCCTTATTAACAGTTAATAAGAAAATATATTATAAAATTACTCAAAAGACGAAAATAACATCATTAAAAAATATCATAATTAATAAATCACAAATATAATAAAATTAATAAATCAATCAACAATATTAAAAATACTCATTAAACCTTCCCAAATATGTAATAAAACATAATCAAATGATTAAAACGATCAAAATTTATACGCAAGACCTCAATAGGTAGTACGTGAAAGTGAGAGAGACCGCACTATCGGCTGGCCCGCGCGAGCAAGAGAGACAGCACTATACATAATCCCGTATGAAAGAATTAATGAGAATTAAATCGCGAGACGAGCTCGAACAGACTTGTCACCCTTGTCATTAGCATAAATACATATGCAATTATTAATAAAAATTTAAAAGATAATACAATAAAATAATAAAAGTACATATATAAATATTATACATAAATATATATATATATATATATATATATATATATATAATATATATTTTATAAATATATTATGTAATTAAATAAGACTTTTTAATTAATAAACTTACCAAATAAACTTCCGAAATAATCCACACAGCTTCCTCAAAATTCCTTCAATACTGCATATCCTCATATGGTTTAAGCCTGCCTGTCATCCGCGAATAATCCATTGGCCCGCATCCTTTTAAATATTCACAAAAGTAACCTAAATAAATAAGGAAAATATCAATTAATTAATAACAAATCGATTAATTAATAATAAATTTAAATAAAGAACCGTAATAATCAATGACAAAATAGTAAAAGTATATAAGAAATATAAATAAAATATGATTTTATATACACAAATATTAATATATTTTCCAGTATGATAAAGTAACAAATTACAAATTACGAGGAATATCCAATGTATACATATAAGAAATATAAAAATTAAAAATTTCACTATAAAAATAAATAATAAATAACAAGATGTAATAATAAAAATATGTATATATATATATGCCGAATGTAAAAAATCGAAAATTAAAATTCAAAAGGCTTTAATAATGAAAAATGAACACACATATATATATATATATATATATACAAAAACAATAAAATTTAAAATATAAACTCATTAATGATGGATATTTAACAAACCTAATTTTATACGCACGACTTGTTGCATTGAATTAAGCGCACAGACTAAGTCCAGCGTGCCGCGTTATCTCCCCTAATGCTTTCAAGCTCCGCGCCCGAGTCTTAAGACAAAAGGGACTCGAGAAAATAGCATGCATGAATATTACGAAGAGCGCCTTCTTATTGCGAGCGTAATAAATTATTATAAATTATAAAAGAATATATATATATATATCGCATATCCATATTATTGACTAGGAAAATTTGATAGTAACACATTTATATATTTATATATGAATATTTGACTATTAAATAAATACTAAATAAATTTAGTAACGAAAGTTAAAATTTAACAATTACATTTATTGAACTTTATAACACAAAGATTATGGACATTTATTATATATATATATATATATATATATATATATATATACATATATTCTGCGTAATAAATTAATAATAAGAAAAATTAAGAATAATTAGCAATAGATAAGCGAGTCTACAGTATAAAATTTAATAACGCTAATAAGCATACGATTCTATACGTACAATGCATTAGGTATTCTTATAAGCACTCAAAGCTAAATGTGACGCGCTATTTTCTTTATCGTTTCTGAGAAGCGCCCGAGCCTAATGCATTCCAATCTGTAAGACTAAATAATGTTTCGCTCGAATATTATAAGGAGCACTTTTTATTACAAGCATAATAACTATAAGGTCATAATTGTTAAAAGGATATATACATATGCCAAATAAGCATGAATACTTAGGAAGCTAACGATAATAATTTCTTACTTCTTTGAAAAGAAATAACTAATACTTCTCGAACTATTAAATAATTATTAAATAAAATGATTAAAATTTAACAAACTACATTTATGAAATTTTTAAAGATTCGAAATCAAGTAATATCTACACTCTTATATATTTATATATCCTACATCTATACGAATAAAATTTGTTAAAAGTAAAATTATTGCATAGAGCATTATAAGAATAAACTTACTTATTAAGAGACAAGCGACCAAGCCTCATCCAGCGATAAGATAGAGGGACCACCGATGGTCCGACACGACAGCCACGACTTTCCTCCCTGGTAAAATAAAATTATCAATATCAAATAATTATGTTACCTCTTACAATTAAATTTTAATTAACATACATATATACTATATATATATATATATATATATATATATATATATGTGTGTGTACATACTATAACCAATATTTTATAATATAAAACAATTGTAATTATGATAGTAACGACATCAGAATCTATTAAACCATAATATTAATTAAACCATGCAATTATATTACGAATAAAATGCCTTTTGAACGCAACATGCTAGAAGATCCATTCAAATTTTATATAAAAGAGCTCAAAATTTTATATTAGAAATACATACACGCAAATAAACAATTCTGATGATTAAAAAACTATCATAAAAATTTTATCCTTGTAAAATAAATTAATAAGCTCGACAAGCGCCCCCACTACTTTCACGCGACAGCGTTCCGACTACGTCGCAACCCGCTTAATGGAAAAGGACAGCTATAGCGATGAATAGTGGCCTGGCCGCCCACGCCTAGGAGCGCACGCATCTCCCTACCACAACGAATGTCCGTACGGAGCAAAGCTGCCAGATCTCCGCCGCAAGCAACATGCAACACGGCGTGGAGGGGGTAATGAGGATGTGAGCGTAAGCGTACGTGTGAGCTCGGCGCTTCGGCTAGCTTCGGATAGTAGAAGAGGACAGAATACAGTCTTCTGTCTTCTTCCTACCAACAAAAGCGACGGCCGACGCGCGACGCTACACGCTGCTCGCTCCTCGATATCTCGATATGCGCTCAATGTTTCTCTTACAGCTTTTTTATCGTATAATATGTTTATAATATGTATGTGTCTATTATATATATATATATATATTATAAATATATTATACAAATATATATACAAATATAAATATATATACTAATTATATGACAAAAATATATTATAAAACTATTTAATATAATAATTGAACTCGTTTTCTCTATACATATACATTTAGAATAATAAAATAAAAAAATTTAAGGAGTGTGGCGATTTTCCACACCATCATTTTATGTGGACCTTCGCCTAGAGCCCTATTATACCACATTGTATTGATATGTATAAGAGGAAAACATATCTAGGAATAAAGGATAAAAGGAAGAAAATATTGGATAAATAAATATATTCTATGAATTATTTATTTTTTTTATTTCTATAATATTAATAATAATAATAATAATTTTTTATAACACTTGCTGCGCCTCCTCGGCCCCAGCTGCCTCCTCGGCCTCGGTCGCCTCCTCGGGCCCGGCCGCCTCTTCGGCCCCGGCCGCCTCCTCGGCCTCGGTCGCCTCTTCGACCGCCCGCGACGCCCCAGCCGCCCCTGCTGCCCCTGCTGCGCTGCAAGTACCAGCGGGCACGGGCCCGCCCGCCTCCTCTTTTTTTTTGTTTATTTTCTGAAAAATAAAACAAATAAATTATTATATATATATATATATAATTTTATAAAATATAATGTAATATAAAAAATAATGTACCATTTTGCTCCTGCTGTTGCTCTTCTTGCTGTTCCGGCGGCGGCGGCGGCGGCGGCGGCGGCGGCGGCGGCGGCTGCTGCGGCTCTGCGGCTGCTGAGGCTGCTGCTGCTGCATGAATGTTTGCAGCAGCCGCGGCATGTTGGGTGCATCCAGCACCAGCGCATCCATGTCCTCATTAATATCTTCTATAAAATTAAGAAAAAAAATTATAACAGAAACATTAAAATTTCTTAATAATTTTGTATAAATAATAATTTACTTACGAGACATTATGTTCAATCTGTCGCCGTGCTTTGGTGAACAGACACTGAGGCACACTCGGCATTTGTTTCATGCCGTTTCATTTGTTTTATACCGTTCATTTGTTTCGCGGCATTTTTTTTTCATCAGATAATCTTGTCGCCTTGTACTGTCAAGTAAACGTATTTTTTTATACGTGCTCTGAAATCTTGGTGTTCAAGAAACTGTCACAATCCCGATTTGTGAGTTCTGATTATTTCAAATTTCTATATATCTATCATTTTTCATCTTTAGCTTCTTTTATTCATTCTTCTTTAATTCTTTGTTTCTGCCTATTTTTTGTTTCACAAAAATGTGTGATGAATTAAGAAAAAAATCTAAGCGAAGCTTTTCACATGCTTGGCTCAATGATAATCGAATTAAATGTTGGATACGCAAAGTAGCTTTTGATGAGAGCTTGTATCATTGTATTATATGCAATAAAAATATTTCGTGCAACACACATGTTTTAAGACATGCGGATTCTGCGTGTCATAAAAATAATATTAAAGAAAATAATTCATCTTTAAGTACTGATAATAAGAATAATAAAAATTCAGATAAAAAAATATCCGAAAAATATAAATTTCAAGACCAATGGCTAGAGATTGAATTATTTAAGCCATGGTTACGCAAAGTATCACATGATATAAATTCATTTTTTTGTTCATTTTGCGATAAATCCATGAGAGGTGATTTATCAAAAATTTATCGTAAATATCGTAAATTTATAATTCCATATTTTTTCTTAAAAATAACTATGTGTTTTCTTTACACCAATTGATTCCTTTCATTATTTTGTACATAAAAGTATTAAGGTAAGATAATCGAAAAATGAATATTTTACAAAATATTTTACGGTTTATGTAAAATTAAGAAATTATTTCAAGCCTCATAACTCAAAAAGTACTTAACGAAAAGGTAGTTAATTATAGTGTTTTGGAAAGCTCTCGAGATAAGCTACAAGAATGTGCAAAAATATATAGGGTGTTCCATTTAAAAAAATTGAAGTGACTTTCACGTGACCTTCAAATGACTCTTCAAGGTCAAACCAATGGTACCATCTTATGGCCCCCTCGAAACCATACAACTTTTGTCTGAAACATTTTTGTTTGCTGGGCTTAGTTTTCGAGTTATTTGGCTGCCTAAGTTAAAATGGGTCACCCTGTATATATATATATATATATATAATAGACACATACATATTATAAACATATTATACGATAAAAAAGCTGTAAGAGAAACATTGAGCGCATATCGAGATATTGAGGAGCGAGCAGCGTGTAGCGTCGCGCGTCGGCCGTCGCTTTCGTTGGTAGGAAGAAGACAGAAGACTGTATTCTGTCCTCTTCTACTATCCGAAGCTAGCCGAAGCGCCGAGCTCACACGTACGCTTACGCTCACATCCTCATTACCCCCTCCACGCCGTGTTGCATGTTGCTTGCGGCGAAGATCTGGCAGCTTTGGTACGGAGTGGGGACCAGAGGGTACCTTAGGGAGCGCAGCTCAGTCCTCCGGGCATTTGACCAGGAGCTCTCAGAAGAACAAGAACAACAGCGATCACGAGCATCTACGAAGCGAATAAAGACTTAGTCTCTGAGCATTTTTCGAGCTAAGGACTTAGTCCCGAGAGCTGTCGAATACAAGTATATTTTAAACAATAAAGTGCCTTACTTGAAACACCATCGAGGTCTTCTGCCAATTTCTTTATCACCGACTCCTGCGACTCTCCCTTAGAGGCATCGCCGAGGCTGATTGTCTTCCACGGAGATTCAACGCACGTTCCCATTGCAGTACTTTTGGGTAAGTACTCGCGTTAATTATTTGACACCTTCCTTTTTCATCTCTCGTGATCTGCAACTAGTAATCGAATATTACTATTATTTTACCGTACCTACTAAAGAATTATATTACGTGTAATAGAGTCAACAACTTACCTTCATACAATTCCTACGTTTTTTCTTTTTGATAATGCAAGTACGCTGATTGTATTTGAATATTAAAGCACTCAGTCTGTCTTTGGTTTTATCCACAAGAGCGAATTGTCGCCTTCGACTTGTCAATCGATGTGCATTGGGTAGCCGACTCTACCCCTCTGCCGTTTTCGTGAGGAATTTTCTCTAGAGAAATTTCTTTACGGACTCTGTGCCGCTGTGACGTGACGTCTTGCACATCGACACTTGTCGTAGAGCATGGGACGCGCTCTTTAAGGACCGACTGACATATAGTATGATAACTCTGGTTTAGTATGATATACTGGAAGAATTATTTTGCAATAAGAGACTAAACCAGCAGGCACGGTATCCCTCTTATATTCAACATCCTTATACCCTCTTTACTTTGTCACTGCATGATAAGTAACTTATTAATAACTCTTTTATAATAAATGAATTAAGTCACTATTTCAGAATCTATCCTGTCTCTATTCTCTAAACGGGTTACGAGATTTTAGACTCACGCGGTACGTTCCCTTTTTTTTGTTTAACAGGTGACCTCTCAAAATTTCCATCGTAAGTATTAGATGCCGCGAAATAATTTCAATTATCCTTTCAACAAAACGAACCCTAACCTCAGTTTATTTTAACAATAGATGGTTAGCGCCCGACGACCAGACCAGATAACTCGCCGCGAATTTCCCTTACAAAATGCAGGCGTGACTCGGCGGGAAATATACAGGCAGACTGTCGAGATCGTCCTTCTATCGCTCGCCAGTTATTCATAGATAGGGACGAGATTCCTACCGGAATAGCAAGGGCTGCAAACGACCGCGAAAACACCCTCTATGATCTATCTTTTGCACCCCTGCTCTCCGAATTAAATCCCGAAACCAGAACCCCCCTTGCGATACCAGCAGGAGAGGAATCCAGCGAAGAAGAGGGCCCTCCGTCGACAGACGAGGATTCCGGTCATCTTAGCGACTGCCCGACAGTCGTATACGATCTGGACAACCCAACGGTCGGAATTCTCCCAGGACTCCTCAGAGCCTTCGCGAGGAACGGGGAAATAGAAAGGCCTCGAGATCAACGAGACCAGACAGTGCCACCGCCAAGCCCTCCACGAACCCCTGATACATACTATTCTACCCCGAACTACTACCCTGTCGATCTTAGAGACATAGATCCAGAACTCATAGATATTTCTCCCTACGAAGAGAACCTCGCGGATTTCGAAGTCAATCAAATATTAGACTATTTAAATAGGGAAGAGTTTTTAGAATCGGTAGACGCGTATCATCCGTAGTTTAATTCCTACAAATATACTTTATAAACACAGACCAACGAATCGAGAATATATACATATAATGTATTTTGTATCTTTAATAAGGTGATAATAAATAAGACTTTATAAGGAAACTTCGCAACGAACATTCAACTTTTATTTATTCGTCAACCTGAATATTCCTGAAAAGAAGCTTCGTACAGATCCTAAACACTCGGCGTCCCAGGGTATAGCCGGCTCAGCAGGTTGCCCAGAAAAAGAAATAGAGAGTGATAACGTCGATCGTCCCTGCATGATTAGCCCTGCAGAATCGCTGAACAGACGATCTAAAGGACGTAACACGCGCAAGGCGTTCCGTTGAGAACCGACGTCCGCCGGAACGACTCGCAACCAGGACGTCCGACTTACCATATTCAAAAGAAAGTCAATATAATAACACCACAAGAAACTCTCGCACAAACTTCCGAATCTGCCAAATAAACGACAAGCAACAATCTACGGAATTGCCCACAACGTTATTCTCTCCAGATCTAATAACCGATTGCAAGTTCATGATTGATTCTGGATCTGGATTAAACCTCATTAAACAAAAATGCTTAAATCCGCACGTTACTCTTGACCGAACCAATCCTCTATGCCTACAAGGAATCACCTCTGAAACTATCGTTACATTGGGAGCTGTCTCCATATCCATTTTTGGAAAATTATCTGAATTTTATGTCATATCTGATTCAATAGGATTCTTACAAGATGGAATATTAGGCAACAAGTTCCTGAAGGAACGAGCTGTTATAGTCAATTATAGAGACAACTTTATACAGTATGAAGATACGAGAATTCCATTCTCAAACTCGAGTACAATATGTCTTAAGGAAAGAACTGTCACCCCCTGTTCTTTTCATGTTACCAACCCAGAAAAACAAATCGGATATGTACCTTGCCATACCCTTGCCGAGGGCATATACTTCGGGGAAGCTATTGTCACTAATAACAATGGAAAAGTCCATATGCCTATATTCAACACTTCCGAGGAAGAATTGACTCTTAATATGCCATTCATAGAACTGCAAGATTTCGAAACACTCAGAAATTCTACTGGAACCCAAGGGCTTCCCAGAGGATTAACCCGAACCTTTAATTCTAACAATCTTGCTGGACTAGACGAATCCCGAGTGGAATTCGTCAAAGCCATAGATAATCCCGTTTATTTTAACCAGGCATTTTCGCAACCGACAGATAGAACTGTTGATGTCATAAGTCTTCTACGTCTTGAACATCTGAATTCCGAGGAATCAGAAAATGTTCGACTACTAGTCTTCAAAGGGAGTATCCCGATTCGACACAGCACGATTGGACACAGCCAATCATATCAACCGATGCCTAGGGTAACCAGCACGATTAGCCAATCAAACCAATGGTGTCCAATCGTGCCGTGTCCAAACGGGTCATCCGTCTTCAAACACTCCGATAGATTTCACCTACCCGGTGAACATCTCCAAGCGACAAACGCCGCTCAACATTATATTCCTACCATTAATGAAATGCCTGTTCACACAAAACAATATAGGTTTCCTCCCGTACATAAGGAAAAAATTAATAAACAAGTAAATGAACTACTGTCCTCTGATTTAATAGGACCCTCTACTTCTCCCTATAACTCTCCTTTATGGATAATCCCGAAAAAGCCAGACTCCTTAGGGAATAAAAGATGGCGAATGGTTATCGATTATCGAAACCTCAATGAAAAAACAATAGGCGATGCCTATCCTCTTCCAAATATAACGGATATATTAGACCAACTTGGATCTGCAAAATATTTTTCAGTATTGGACTTAGCTTCCGGTTTTCATCAAATTCCTATGGCATCAAAAGATGCCCCTAAAACAGCTTTTTCAACACCCTATGGACATTACCAATTTAAACGAATGCCATTTGGATTAAAAAACGCGCCAGCAACGTTTCAAAGATTAATGGACAATGTTCTGTCTGGACTTCAAGGAAACGAACTATTCGTTTATATGGATGACATTGTCGTATATGCACGATCATTGCAAGAGCATAAAAACAAATTCGAAAAATTAATGCAGAGATTGAGAGCTGCAAATTTAAAATTACAACCGGATAAATGCGAATTCTTACGACGTGAAGTTATGTATCTAGGACATATAATTGGATCTGACGGAGTCAAGCCTGACCCCGCTAAAATAAAAGCCATAATGAATTTTCCAACTCCAAGGAATCCGAAAAATATCAAACAATTTCTGGGATTAGCCGGATACTACCGAAGATTTATTCCAAATTTCTCCAAAGTCGCGAAACCATTAACTGATCTTTAAAAAAGGATAAGAAATTCGATTGGCAGGACAAACAAACAGAAGCCTTCAACATTTTAAGGAATTCACTATGTTCCGAGCCTATTTTACAATATCCCGACTTTACTAAACCATTCATTTTAACTACCGACGCATCTGGATATGCGATTGGAGGAGTGCTCAGTCAAGAAATAATAGGGAAAGATCTACCCGTTGCCTACACCTCTCGAATTCTAAATTCCGCCGAACAAAATTATTCTACAATAGAGAAAGAATGTCTAGCTATCATTTATTGTGTAAACCATTTTAGGCCTTACTTATACGGAAGAATATTCACTATAGTAACTGACCACAAACCATTAGTGTGGCTACATTCCATTAAGGATCCTTCCTCAAGATTGTGGAAGTGGAGAATGAAACTCCGAATATCAATACGAAATACAGTATAAAAAGGGAACCTTAAATTATAACGCTGATGCCTTATCCAGAAATCCACCCGTCAACGTGGCTATTCCATTATTCCTCATTGATGAAGGGGAATACTCATCCGACGAATCAATATTTTCGTACAGGCCCCAAAGGCCACAGGGAAAATCCAGTACACCCGAAGGGCAGAACGCAAGACCTAATCAGGAAGACATGGGAAATTATCAAAGACCTGCCGAGACCTTAGCTCCCGTAGAACGTCGACCAACAAACGATTATCAAAATTATTCTGTCGAACAGGAAAATAATAATAATTATGGAGTCACAATCGAAGAAGTTACTGACTCTGAAGAAAGCGATGATACGGATTATACTGAAATCATAGAATCCGATGTTGTGCCGCATCAAACGGACCCACAGCAACTAAACCCACCGGCTCTTCCACCATGGAGTCGAGCCCTAGTGCGAGAAGTCAGGGAAGATCTACTCCAACAGAAAGATAATCACATAATATTCGTCTACCAGAACGGAACGGCTTATGATAATGGCGCAAAATCATATCAAGGAAGCCAATTTACTCCCTAAATATGAAGGGCTGACATTCGAAAGGGCCAGGGTATGTACTGTAAAAGGAAACACATTGATCGCCCTCCCAATTAAATACAATTACCATACTTTTATAGAAGCCCAGAATCTCAAAAATTGTCTACACTTTAGTGGATGTCGCTACAGAACTTGGACTCTCTTCGGCGTGTCTTAGTAAGATCGAACGCTTTGATGACCTTCCGTGGTCATACATCTTTAACCAACTCAAAAGATATTTACAAGAATTACCAATCAATATAACAATATGCTTAAATTTAATTCAAACACCAGAGATCGAAAAACGTCAATCTCTAATTTTGGAAAATCATGCCTCAGCTCATGGAGGACATAAGGGCATAACGAAAACTTACAACCGCCTTAGATCTCGTTATTGCTGGAAAACAATGAAAAGGGACATTCAGGAATTTATTAGAACCTGCCGGGAGTGTCAATTAAAAAAACTAACTAGAGTAAAAACCAAGCAACCCATGGTTATAACAGATACCCCCGGGGCTGCTTTTGATAAAGTATCCTTGGATATTATGGGACCCCTTCCCTTAACAATGGGTAACAATCAGTATATACTAACCATGCAAGATTTGCTAACAAAGTATTCCACCGCCGTGCCCTTAAAGGAGGCCACATCATTAACAATCGCAGACGCCTTCACTAAAGAATTCATCTGTATATACGGTACCCCTCGCGCAATATTAACCGATCAAGGAACAAATTTTTTATCTGCCTTAATGCGACAATTAACAAAGAAATTCCACATACATTTTAAGACTACTGCCTACCATCCACAGTCTAATGGATCGCTCGAACGATCACATAATGTCTTAACAGAATATCTTAAAACTCAGGTTGATAAGGAGACCAATTGGGACGAGTACATTAAACTTGCTATGTTCTCATACAACACCAGCGTACATGAAGGCACGAGATACTCACCCTATGAGCTAGTATTCGGTCGAATAGCACGACTACCCTCCGCACATCCCATCATCGAAGAAAATATCGAACCCACATACCATGATTGTATCATTAACCTCTTTAACAAAATAAACGATTTACAAAAACAAGCTAAGCAGAACCTCACACTAGCTAGAAGAACGGAGTAAACGATACTATGATCGCAATTTGCATTTACAACAATTTGAGAAAGGAAAATATGTCTTTTTATTAAAGGAACCACGAAAAGGAAAACTTGCCGACCAGTATACTGGCCCGCACGAAATAATCGAACTTTTACCCCCAGTAATGTTAAAATTAAAATAGGAAATCAAAATCGAATAGTACACACCAATAAAATCAAATTAGCACATCCTCAGCCGGGATGAGGTAATAATCAGAGTCCTTTGTTACAGATGCTTTGGCACAGGAGGCCTACACACCGAGATTGGACGCAACCATTTCAAATCGAATAGAGGAATCTTTCTTCTTCGGCCATTGTGTCCATATAACAGGAGCCCTTTGTCTCTTAGACGAAACTAACTTGTGTAAGGAGTGTTATGATAGACTCCGTACCAATATCATTAAGCAACAATACCGACCCTTGCGGAGACACTTCTTTGTGAATAGTCACATCGTGCGCAACGAACATTGCTCAGCCTGTGGCACGACGGTCGTCGAGACCAAGTCTCTCGACAAGTGCATCTCTTGCACACTAACAGCGCACGAATTCCTAGAACTTCTACACAGCACCTCGACTTCTATCAATAGTTATAACTACCCCTTAGTCTTAAACGTATACGATAGGACTCCTACGTTATAAAGGGGATGCCATTTACCGGCACAGCTTGCTGTGTAGAATTCAGAGGATATCGGTATGATCCCTTGAACGCCTATTTGTGTGAACTCTGCTATCACTACGTGTTGCCTATTAGGGTACGATTGCCTCTAATATCTCTACACTTCCTCTCTCCGGGACCACGCCACATTGATCCTCATTGTGTACATTGCTTTCAAACGCTTGTCACGCAAAAACCTCCAGATCAGTGTCTCATTTGCACTCAAAGTATTGCTGCACTTTTGTCCATATCCTATTTGCTTACTCTGAACAGTGCTTCATAATGTCCCAACTTTTTCTCAATGCTGTATGTATCAAATTGCACGGCTATCTCAACTTAAATAATCACAACCATTATTGCTGTGCATGCTATTGTATGCTACATACCCCTTGTAATCGAAGGTTTTTCTTTCCAATAGACCCACATTATTTCTATTGCTCCACACCCCTATAGAACGATCTGTTCGTACTGTCAAAGGCCCATCACCATAATACGACCCTTACACACCTGCTCCACCTGTACTAGGAATATCGCTCAAATATTCCGACTCACCCTTCCTTTCTCTCAATAAATGAAGAGAATCCCCCAACCTCCCAACCTTGAAAATTTAAGGAGTTAGTATGCTATCAGATACAAATCCTGACACCTTATCCCATGTAATACACGAAGAATTTGACGGATATATTTCTTCAAGATATAATCTATACTACTGCGTCTCATGCAAATCACAAGCAGACCATGAACTCTACTACATAAATTACCATAACATCTGAATTTTTCCCTGACATCACGGTGTCTAAATGTTGCATATGCTCTCGCAATGTGTCTAGTGTAACTCCTATAATAGATTGTAGGAGATGTTTCTTACACTATTTGGAAGGAGAGCGTGCACGAGAATCTCGTAGAACATCCAATTGAATGGAATTCCTGCCAGAAGTGATGCCTGATGAAGACCTAAACACATTGTCCAATCTGTTACATGTCGAATTAGAAGGATATATTTGCTCCCGTGATGATCAATATTACTGTCGTTCATGTGAAATGTTCGAAACTAGAGAACTTCAACCCATTATATACCACATTGTTACATATTTTCCTCCAGCTTCTCTGCCCAACTTTAGATGTCATGTGTGTAATTTAGTGCTATCCCTCATAACCCTTGTCAGATTGCAGATGTTTTTTATACCATTTACAAGGAGAACAAGCTCAAGAATTCCAATTAAAAAGAAATTGTTGATTAAATCATAATGAGCAACGTAAATGATTCGTCCTGCAATCACCCCATCCATGAATTATTATCCCACTTCCCCACCATGCATGAGGCAAAATGTAGGAAGGTAATCTTCTACAAAAGATACACCGGGAAAACCCGTACTCCCACCCGTATGTGTTGCGCATGTTACCGACTCCGGCAATTGAGGGCCAGGCCCGATTTAATTGTTTGCCACTGGGTAACTTCTGGAGATATACATCTTGCTAAATGCAATTACTGTCAATCCACTGTTACGTTCCCAGTTCCTCGGGACCGGTCTGGAAGTCTTACTTTCCCAGTTGGACGCAATTAATCTCTCAATTTGTTTTAGGGCAACCTGCTAGGCCGGCTATACCCTGGGATAGCCGAGAGATTGAAGGTCTTTTGTGCTCGTAGAGGATTCAGGAGGGAATGCGAATAAATAAATGGTTTATATAGATTTGATTTCTTTATTTATGTCACCTTTTGTTTCTTTTCTTTTATAATTTGAATAAATGTGAATTTATTCCTCCGGGGAGTAACCGTATATTTCTGGGAGAATATATGAATATTCGCTATCGATATTTGCAAGAGGTATCGCGATTTCTATTTGGGGAATTTCCAAGGGTGCGAAAGGGTCTAGATCCTCGTAGGTTACTGGTGAATAGCTTGGGGGAGGATAGAAATCGTCTTCTTTCGTTGAATAATTATGTTGGTCTGGTATTACGGCGTTGGGCGCTATCTCAGCGCTTCGTTCTTCCGTTTCTAAAATAAAGTCGCTCAGTTCTTCAGGTAGTTGAGAACCTATTTCTATGACCTCAGGTATGGGAGGAGAAGACTGACTTATTGTAGATGGGGTAGGCTCTATGATTTCGTTATCCGGCGAAACAGTAATCTGGGGTAAGCGTCGTGTACGTCTGTTTCGGCGTATACGGTGAGAGGTTTCGCGAATAGAAGGCGTTCGTCGAGTACCCTGGTTGGCACGTCGTACGCGGACCATCTATTAATTATAGTTTGATAATAATTTATTTAATTAAGTGAATATGTAATAATATTGTATAGGGATTCGATGTTACTTACGTTGACCAACACCTGTTAAATAAAAAGAAAAGGTTTCGCTTGACTATTCGTTCAATAAAAATAATTATTAACCAGAGTAAAGAGAGGAATAGTCAGATCTAGTCATTGAAGCTTTAAAAGGATTTAGATCGCGGCTAAAATATAATCGGAAAGGAATGTTATAATAGTATTGTATTAATAATGAATTACCGACCCGGGGTAATTATCGACTCACGAAAATTACCGACCGATGGTAATGTAGATTTCTGTTTTACCGACCGTCGGTAATGTAGGTTTCTGTTTTACCGACCGATGGTAAATTAAGTTTTACCGACCGTTGGTAATGTTGGTTTCTGTTTTACCGACCGATGGTAAATTAAGTTTTACCGACCGTCGGTAATGTAGATTTCTGTTTTACCGACCGATGGTAAATTAAGTTTTATCGACCGTTGGTAATGTAGGTTTCTGTTTTACCGACCGATGGTAAATTAAGTTTTACCAACCGTCGGTAATGTAGGTTTCGGTTTTACCGACCGATGGTAACTAGGTTACCGACGGATGGTGACTTATCGACCGCCGGTAATTTATATAAATTTGTTAAATTATTAGGTTAGTTTTGTTTTTAAATTGCGATTTGAATATCTAAGGTCGGTTTACTGAAAATTGAAGAGGCTTGAGGAGGAATAAGGAGTTTAGATACCTTAATAATGTATCCACCTGTCAAACGTCTGGCTTAGTATTAACCTTACAATGTCAGGTTATAATAAATGAAATGTTCTAAAATAATAATTGAAATTATCAAAAGCTAAGCCAGCGTATCATCACTAATTTCTGGGATGTATCTCGTGTCTTGAAATTAAGGCAAGATTCAATCTGACGGTTGCGTCAACCAGCTCCAAGATTAAAAGACAATCTCATAAAAATTGCCAATTAACCGGGCCGAAACTGTATCTTCGCCTAATCAAACGTCGATTGACAGGACACTCTAGTTCCGTTTTCCAGGAATGGTCAACAGCTCCAAGTGAAAAGGAAATTTCCCTCAAGATAATTGCCCTTTCACTGTGCCGCACTTGGGTTCGACCTGCCGAAGCAGTTTTGCACTCGCTCACTGTCAATCAAGTTGTCTTATCAAGAAGACAAGTCCCAGTAAAAGTCTTCCAATTTGAAGTAATATTTAAATAACGAGTATATGGATGAGGGAATATGGATAGTTGAAGGTATAGATTCCCGAATTAAAATTAATGTTAGTATTAAGAATTTAGATGAATGGCAATTTGGCTGAGTACTTACTAACAATAAGATCTGCTGTATGTTGAAGAGTGGAAACTACTTCCTTCCACTGGATGCCGTCTACCTCGGTGATGGCTCAGGAAAAAGGTTGCAGTCCAAGAAGTATAATAATCACTGAATTTATTGTATAAGTATAAGTACAGAATTACAAGTACAGATGTCAAAGTCCAAGACTATGGAGCCAAATGCTGGTTATTATACTTGGAGAACGTTGGGCAGAATGCCAGAGGTAGTTGAATGTTGAAGAACGTTGGGCAGAATGCCAAGTTAACACTATGAAGATCGTTGGGCAGAATGCGAGGAGGACCGCTCTGCATGGGTTTATATAGGCGCTGGTCCCGATTTTGCACACGGTCCCAATGGTGGTGGATGCGCTTCGACGTGGAGGGAGTTGAGCTGTGATTGGTTTCTCCTGACGTGCTGGATGCGCGCTGATTGGTTCTCTCTGACGTGCTGGATGCGCGCGCCTCGGAAGATGCGCGCGCCGCTGGGCGTAGACTGGGCGTTGCCGCAGAAATTGGGCGTAGTTGGCGTTGTAGAGGGCAGGACTCTTCAGAGTTGGAGTGGGGGCGACGGAGCGGTCAGTATAGAATCGGCTATACTAGTTACATCGTCTTTTGACATATAATTTTAATAATAATTATTTGACTATCAGAATTTCTTTGCAGTTAACATGCATATATTTTCTAATGTAGAATTTTAAGCTCTAACTGTAGAAATGTCAACGGAGTTTCTAGCATGCTCCGTTCAAAAGTTCATTCTTTTCTTTTATGTATTAATATATAAAAATGCTTTTAAATATTATTGATAAATTCTGATATCATAATTATTATAATTACAATTCTTTTAACATCTGAAAATATATATATATTTATGATTACGCAGTGGGATATAGATATATGTATATGTATATAGATATATCTATATGAATATAATTGTTGTTAACAAAATCTTATTTTAGCGTGCAATAATCTATTTTATATTGCAGTGGGATATAAATTAAAAGAGTAATATTAATTAGTTGCATTTCATGGCGCAATAAAGTATTGCAGCATTTTATATATGAATATAAGTAATTCGCGGTGGAATAAAATAATGTAAATTAATTGTTTTTAATAAATTATTGCAGCTATTTCACGTGGTGGGATATAAATAATATAATTTTAATTTACGGCGGAATAAAGACTATTAGTTAACTATTTCAATAAGTGATGCAACAATTTTTATTCTTTTGATTTAACTTTTAATATTTATAATCGTTAGGTTTTTGAATTAATAAATTAATAAAAATTATTGCATATGCTTAATATTAACATTTAACAATAATTTCGTTTGTTTCTTAATAATAATTAACTATTTCATCATGTTGCATCATGTTGCGCAATAATATTCGAGCAGAATATTTTGGAACGCGGTGAGCTCAGCTTTTCTAAGAATTGCGATCGGTAGGTGCTTCTGAGAAATGCGTTGCATTTAGCCTTGAGCACTTTATAGACTTATAATATTGCATATGTAAAATCATATTTAAAACTTTACTTATAAAATTAGTAATATTGAAGTTTTTATAATTATGCATATATGTGTCGACTCAGCTTTTTATGCTCTTTAAGTAAAAATTATAACGAGATTTATATCTATATTATTTTTTGAGTTAATAAGGAATCAAAGATTTTTTATATAGTATATGCCTTAAAATAATGAGATATGTATAGTCGGTGCTGAGACATGTACAAATATATATATATGTATATAAAAGTTAATAAAAATCCTTTGAATTTTAGTTTTTAACTTTTTTAGTATCAGGATAATATACTAATATAAGAGGTATACTCTTGTATGTCGGTAAGGTTAGCAACATTATTATCCTCAGTCGATAAGGTAGGAAGTAACCTTATCTTCAGTCGGTAAAGTAGGAAATGACTATCTTCAGTCGGTAATGTCGGTAACTGTGTTATCATGTGTCGGTAACTTTTGTGTCGGTAACTTTTACTCTGTCGGTAAGGTAGGAAACTATTTTATCGACTGTCGGTAACTTTTGTGTCGGTAACATTTACTCTGTCGGTAAAGTAGGAAATTACTTTACCATCTGTTGGTAACTTTTGTGCGGGTGACTTTACCTGCTGTCGGTAAGGAAGGAAATTATTTTATCGACTGTCGGTAACTTTTGTGTAGATGACTTTACCTATTGTTGGCAAAGTAGGAAACGGTAATTTTTATATGGATGATAAATACTTAAAATTATTTCTATCATTCTTAAGTGAGGTTATGTTATGTATAGCTA
Source organism: Camponotus pennsylvanicus (assembly GCA_023638675.1). NCBI lineage: Eukaryota > Metazoa > Arthropoda > Insecta > Hymenoptera > Formicidae > Camponotus > Camponotus pennsylvanicus. The sequence continues at coordinate 180,103 of JALHBL010001392.1, forward strand.
GCTTCTTAATAAAGAAAGATTATTTTTGGAGACATTGACAATAGTATGTCGCGCGGCGGAATAATATTAATGTACTATGAATATTGGCGGTAATACAATGCGCGATGGGATTTTATAATAAGAAATATTGGTGTTAATAGATGGCGCGGTGGAATTTTAATTAACAATATTAATTATATTAACAATAATATGTAACGCGGTAGGATTAAGATTTATATGTTCGTCGGTGAAATTACAATTTAAAGATTATAGAAGCAATTTTTGCGTGTTTAAATAAGAAATAAAATTTTTGTTGCGGGACGTAACACCACCCTGGAAACTGTCCGTCCTATCCTTCAATGCCAGGAATGTATATATTCCTATTTTGAGAGAGCAATATTTGGAAAAACCCAAGGAAGGGACATAAGTAACCTAACCGCTTTTGCTTTTTGCAAGACTCACAGACAAGGCATATACGCATAAAATGTGCCCGCTTTCCAAATCTAAGCGACCTGCTCACCCTCTGTTAGACCACTCCCTCTTCAACAGCCTCAACGTAAAATGCAGGGTTATAATGACACATGTCTTAACTTCCAATAGTCCCTATATTATATGTACAGAATGCTATGGCCCTACCATAATAGGGTCTTGACGCAATACTCGCACACATTCCAGTATGGCAACGTGCCAACGAACCAATGTGCTAATTGCGGGAACAATTGTCACGAAGAACGACCCCTTCTAGAATGCACTAAATGTTATAAAGCCTATAATCTATTTGTATGTATGATCATAGAAAAAGGAAGAGAAGGCATTTATAGGCAAACTATCGGCCTGTCCGTAAATTCAATCACCTTAGGGATAGATTACGGGGTGGCTGAAATAACGATTGATCCTATTGATCCGGAACTTTTAGAAGAAAGATTATTTAATTAAATAATAGAGGGAAATGGATCATCTCAATCTTTGTTTCACCATCATATACTTAAGTATCTTAACTATCAAGAACATATATATATATATATATATATATATATATATATATATGTTTATATACACACCCTGTACATCTATAATCAAACTTAAATACTGTTAATAAATAGTAATAGCAATCAATCATATTTACTCACACAAAATTATACAATATATATATATATATATATACTGACAAGTTAAACCAAATATACATCTACATATCCGAAAAAAAAAAATAATAATAATAATAACGACATGAAAACATATATATGTATATAAATCCCTTATAAGATTTTCCAAATAGATTTAGTAATGCATAAGTAATAACAGAATATATCTATACGTTATATATATATATATATATATATATATATATATTATATATATATATAATCATATTATACTACGATTACTGATCATATTAGGCGACGCTACAAGATACCTATTACATGTTCAACTTTAATGCGACCAAATATGTTCATAAACAGACATAATCGATACAATATTTGTTCATAACCAAACCTCCATCAGTTTGTATCATCAACTATGTAACCATAAAATACACTATACACATACGTACATCAAAAATTGTAATCATTTCAGACCACCATGACGCCTTTAATCCTAGTAATTTTCTTAAGTAAAACTGCTGCTTTAATCGGATTTGATTACGGAGGACAACACCTCAACGTAACCGCCGTCTCTCTCCTTGATGTTGGCGAATGAGACCTGAACATACGAAAACCCAATACCACCAACGTTCATATTCAATTACTGCAATTATCTGACTACAGTTATACGGAAGTCATACAATGTAAGGTGGAAATATCCAGGAATATCTATCATTGTGGCATGCATTCACATATCTCTGCTGTTCACAATGGAAGAGCCGATTATGTACACGAAACTGGATACACCCAGTGTCTGCGAATGTTTCAAGACGGAACCATCAGACTCGGAGACAATAATCTCATTGCTGGCATAAAAGCAAATCAAACGACCTATAGAAGCATTACTCTTGTAGGCCGTATACAAGTCGATGGATACTGTAAAGGAGCACAATATAATGATCCATATGGAACATGGGACGACGTAGTCGTCCAAGCAGCTGTAACAATATCTCTAAGATCCTCTTATGTTCCTATACAGTTAAACACCGGAAAAATCAAATTAAAATCTGGAACAGTATGTGATCTCATCGACAGCTTTTGTCTAGACCCCGACGATGGACATACTTATTGGAAACCGATACCCACCACTACTTGCAACTTTCAACAATACGATGTTCTCTATGAAGGGCCTGCAAATAAAATTTCCGAAGACCACTCAGATGTTAACGTTCCAGTCATCTACAGCCTGGTAACGCAAGAAATCACTTTCGCTCTAATGAAGACCACAGAATTGCCTCTATGCGGATACACTCTCTTACGCACTGAACATCCAAAACTATTTATCTTAGAAGCCAAACCAGGAAACACCTTCGCTAATCGAGGAATCATCCCAGTCAACAACCTTGACATTTTTACATACATGAACTCTAAGTTCGTGTATATAGAAAAACACGTAAAACAACAGATGACTTCTATGTACAATAACGTCATCTTACAGAAATGTGAATTGGAAAGACAGGTAATTACCAATACCTTATATTTCGCCACACTCCAACCAGATGAATTCGCCTATCGATTAATGAAAGGAGCAGGATACATGGCCGTTACAACGGGGGAAGCAGTACAAATAATCAAATGTATCCCTGTCGAAGTAATAATAAGGAAAACGGAAGAATGTTATGCTGAACTTCCTGTCACAGTGCGCAATCATTCTTTCTTTCTCACACCAAAATCAAGAATCATCACCAAAATTGGTAATGAAAAAGAATGCAGCATAGAACTTCCTACCCTGTACAGAATCGAAGATACATGGGTCCAACTAACTCCTAATATTCAAGTTAGGCAGCTATCGCCTCAACAATTAAAACCTATGGCTGCTCTAACCTGGAGATACCTCACACCAGGATCCTTAGCTACCAGCGGAATTTACTCCGAAACAGACATAGAGAAGCTAAGGAGTCATATCATGTTCCCTGCTGAAAAACCGGCATTACTCAATGCTGTTGCTAGAGGACTAACTGGCCATTCCATGAACACCGAGGGAATCTCAGTATATAACCTGCTGGACGAGAACTCTTTAAATAAAATTGTCGAGAGCACAGCCTCACGAATCTGGAAAGGATTCATAAATTTTGGCTCAGCCACTGCAGGACTCGTCGGAATTTTTATGATAATTCGGTTAATCAAACTAGTTATCGACACGTTCATCCATGGATATGCTCTCCACACGGTATATGGATGTAGCCTCCATTTACTCGGAGCCTTATGGAGCTCCTTTGCAAACCTACTCCTTCACTTAGCACGAGAAGCTTCCAAAAAGGATGGAGACGACAACAGAAATAATCAATCACCTGTCGGAGGGACGACCATCCAAGATCCCTGCACCGATCCTACTGCACCTACGGAAATAATCACTCAACAGCCACCTCCAGTCAGACCTCCAAGGACAATGATACCTTGCAACGAAGAAAACACCAAAAACGTAAATATGCCTACATCATATACAAACTTACAAGATCGCCTAATCACTCTAAATGAAAACATTTAATCTCCCTAGACCAAAATCCTCCAAACACAATCGGATTTTGTTCTTATTAGGGGGGAGGTGTTACGTCCCGCAACGAAAAATTTTAAAATCTTACTTATAACAACATAACCCCTATCAATTCTCTCATCTTATATACTTTTGCATAAATAATCACTATAAATTGCGTTATAATATATATATATAATCAATATATATACGAGAGCTTAACATTAATCAGCTCTCATATAGCCAAAATACTAGTAATTACCAGCACTAACCGAAATGTATAAGGAACTTTTCCCATATAATCTCTATGTGTAACTATATAATTACTATAAATCCATTATGTATCATATGTAATCAACATATATTCACTTAATATTCATATTATTCAGTTATCTTACATAACCAAAATATTAGCAAAACTACCAGTATCAACCAAATAGCTGGCCTTGTATACATATATTAATCAAGTAAAATTAATAAATCTCCCAGATTAATCATTCACACATAAAATTATGAATCAATGATCAAAAATACCAAATTATCATATATACAGGGCTTTCGAAAAGTAACGGACCCCCCCTATCTCAGAATCTATGTATCATAGGGCAAAATGACCCGAACAAAAGTTTTATGGTTCATAAAGTTCTGTTTTTTTGTGACCTCAAATTTGACCTTGATCGTGACCTTGAAGGTTTTTTGAAGGTTAATTTGCGTTTTTTAAATGGGAATTGCTATTTTTGACCCCGGATTTGGAAAGGGCGGGAAATTTTACGTTCAGATATCTGAACGTAAAATTTCCCGCCCTTTCCAAATCCGGGGTCAAAAATAGCAATTCCCATTTAAAAAACGCAAATTAACCTTCAAAAAACCTTCAAGGTCACGATCAAGGTCAAATTTGAGGTCACAAAAAAACAGAACTTTATGAACCATAAAACTTTTGTTCGGGTCATTTTGCCCTATGATACATAGATTCTGAGATAGGGGGGGTCCGTTACTTTTCGAAAGCCCTGTATATATATATATATATATATATATATATCACAAATTTCAAGTATCAACAATAAATTTACTAATATGGTATATAGCCAGAAATAAATTACGATATATAGGCAGTACTGACCAGGCACGACGATATTTATACAAGGAATTATTATTAACCAACTATATTCAGGATGGAAATAGATTTAAGATTTTATTTTTAAAGGAAGATCAACAAATTATTTTGAATAACGCACCTGTGTTAAAAGCATTTGCGACAAATTTAATATAAGTCATTATATGAACATCATCACAAAATCTTACTATTCTACCTAACTGAGTATACTTGATTAATAACTAATTGGAATAATAAATATATAGATCTCAAAATACTTTAATAACGAAATTAAAATTTGTGAGAAGTAGACGTATAACCTTGTTAAATTTTCCTGAGGTTAAGCAATTTATATCGTCAAAGCCATAATGCGCAACCGCAAGATACGCCATACAAATATATATATTTACCACTATAAGGATCCATGAAACTTCCACAGTGACGAAATATGGGAACAGTCAAGGACCAGCTAGGTCATTTAATAAACATCATTCTCCACCTGAAAATTATAGGGCAACAATAGAAACGATTCATTAAGTCTCTTTGCTTAATCACACTTTATATAGTCACGTTAAAGTTATTCATAAAATATTACAAACAACAAAATATATTATAAAAAGCTATGCTATATATATATATATATATATTTGTATATATATATATATATATATACATTCTATGTATAACTCAATTAATTAATATATTATAAAATAACTATAGAAACAGTAATTGTACATTCAAAATAATTATATATTCCAAATTGAAAACAAATATACCTATATAAAAATTTTAATTATTATTAAACAACATATATATCCACCTTGATTATTTAATTACAAATTAAAATGTAAACCAGATGCATCAAATTAATTATAAAATTAATATCCATAAATAATAATTACTATTGAAATAATACACTAATTTTGTTTTTCCTTATAATAATGATACTAACGGACTAATTAATATTGAATTAACTGCTCGAAACTTTATAATAAAAATCTCATCTTATATCTTTAAAATGCAAGACTACTAGTAGACGTGCTATCTTATGCCACAGAACTCTCCGTTCATATATGCATACCTTACTAAAATTCTTATTTTCAAAACCATTGAAAATCTAATGACTACATGCACACATAAATATTCACACCCATTATTCAGTTATGAAATTTTATAGTCGTAACATTATTTCCATTCAAAGCAGATATTGGAATGAACTTAGTATACCCAGCCAGCACACGAGTCCCTCGGATCTCCTAGGGACGTCCCGCAGGGTCCTGAGGACGTCCGGAGGAATAGCAAATGAGCGCCTCATGTAAGCCCGGGTATATCCTCGGGAGGTCCTATCACAAGGTCCTGAGGACATTCGCGGGATGTATTCGGGATCATCCTGAGAATGTTCCGGGCGCTCTAAAAATCAGTAATAATAATTAATAATAATATAACTAACTATATACATATATATATAGTTATTCAAGAGGAATAAAAATTAATAAATTTCCTTTGACTAATTATTTCTCTAAGTGTTGTAATAAATTTTCATTGAACATTAATATCATTGGCCAAATATTCCCATGTAAAACTTTAATTATTATTGAATAACGTGTATATTTACTTTTACCATTTAACTACAAAACTAAAATGTAAAAACAGATGGCCGGTAACAATTAAATAATAATCCTTCGTTAATTATCAAGCTTCTTTTAAAAATTAATGAGTTAAACATTTTTTTTAACGAACAAAAATATAATTAATTGGGCAAGAACCTCCTTTAAAATCCCAGATTGCTTCAATTTTTTTGTCCTCGTTCGATTCCCGTGGATCCATGCATACATGTATATATATATTCTCTCCCTAATAATATATGACAGCTTGTCGTGAGTAAGTGATAAGAACCCCATGTCCCAGCAACTGAAAATGAAAATCAAATAATATAAAGCCGTATGAAAAATTTAACTAACAAGAATATAATAAAAATCAATTTATACAAAATCTGTTGTCATTATAAAAGTTGATTATTATGTTAAACAAGTTCGATATTCTATAAATACATATGTGGATATTAGTAAAAATTCAAAAGATAAATTAAAATAATAAAAATACACAAAATCAATTAAAACGTAGCACTCATGAATAGCAATTATCATCGAAGCAGTATACTAATTCCGCCTTATATAATTTTGATTATTGATAATAATAATAATAATAAATAATCAATGTTCCATACAATTAAAAGGAATTAAAAATAATAACTTCTTTAAATTAATCGACTGAACATTAGGAAAATTTCATTATATAAGGGCACTGTCAAATGTCTATTATCATTAAATATTATAAAAGGCTCTCTTCATATACAGATATTCTATGTAACTATTCAAATAAGATGTCAGTACATAATAATAGATTATATAAAATCTAATTCCTTATCCATCAATTATTGTTAAATAATATATATATTTTCATTTTGATTATTAAAATGTAATAAGTGAGCAATGATAACCAAACAAAAAACCATTTCCGTTATGTGAAAAGCTCAACATTATTTAATACATAACCTGAAGTTGCCAAATTCAATACATTAAAATAATATTAAAATATTCCAAAACATCCGCAATTAGAAGTGCATAAAGTCAATAAGTCATGGCCAAATGATCATGTGAGTATTTTGATCCGCTCAGACAATAGTCTAATAAACGTTCTATATTGTCGATTAAAATACAGCTAAGCCATAAACGATATGCACCCTCGAGTATCTTCTGTATGGAATGACATTTTGCCAATATCTGAAAAATATAATAACTATATAAGACAAATGTACAAGAAGGAAAATATTTATAATACCATTAAATAAATATTTCTAAAATACTTACCCGAATTCTAATAATGGATCGAATACATTCCCTCCATAGGCAACTTGTCGTAAATAACCAGTAAACTCCGGGTCTTGAAAGCTGAAAAAAAAATAGAAAACCAAATAATATCTGATCAAATAGAAATTTAACCCAACAAAAAAAATGTGATAAATATCTTATAAAAATCAATTCAAAAATATTATTATAAAATTTTAAAAATCATTACAAAGGAAAACAGCTTAATACTTTAAATACATAAAATAAAGAAATCGAATAACGAAAGAAATGTATTAAATCCATGATAAATTTTGAAAACAAATATATTAAATTAATTAAATTATTAATAATTATAAATAATTAAGCTTCTGATTTAATAAAACTAATAATGCAAAATAAAATTCATACATAACTATTTGCTGCGTGCAGAATAATAAGTCACCCTATAAACAGCCTTCGCACGGATGTCTACCGGGTGTCTCAATATTCCCATCGCCTAACGAGCACGCTATACGGAAAAATAAAATATATTTATTAGTGAAATTTCCTTAGAAATACATTTCAATAATAACCTACACGTGAATCCACATTTAAAAATACATTACTCAATTACAAATATAAAAGAATACATATATATTTGAATATACCTGCCGAACAGCTTTCGAACAAAGAACTACGGACGTTCCGCGTAGCAGCCTTGTTAAGTACTTGAAGGAAGCTCATTTCGTACACACATTATCCATGAAAAATCCATGGGCTTGTGCCTTCCTAGGTATATATATATACATATACATATATAAAAACCTACATGAAAGGAAACCACATTTTAATGAATCAATTAATAGTAAATAATAAAGCCAACAACAGTTACTAAGCCTCCTCAAACATATAATAGAGCATAATCGAACGTTTAAACCAATCGAGATTTATACGCGAGACCTCAATAAGTAGTACACGAAAGTGAGAGAGACCGCACTATCGACTGGCTCGCGCGAGTGAGAGAGACAGCGCTATACGTAATCCCGTATGAAAGAATTAATGAGAATTAAATCACGAGACAAGCTCGGACAGATTTGTCACCCTTGTCATTAACATAAATACATATGCAATTATTAATAAAAATTTAAAAGATAATACATTAAAATAATAAAAGTACATATATAAATATTATACATAAATATATATATATATATTTTATAAATACATTATGTAATTAAATAAGACTTTTACCTAATAAACTTACCAAATAAACTTCCAAAATAGTCCACACAGTTTCCTCAAAATTCCTTCAATGCTGCATATCCTCATATAGTTTAAGCCTGCCTGTCATCCGTGAATAATCCATTGGCCCGCATCCTTTTAAATCTTCACAAAAGTAACCTAAATAAATAAAGAAAATTTCCATTAGTTAATAACAAATCAATTAATTAATAATAAATCAAAAATTTAAAAAAAGAAGAACCGTAATAATCAATGACAAAATAATAAAAGTATATAAGAAATACAAATAAAATGTGACTTTATATACATATATTTTCCAGTATGACAAATTACAAATTACAGGGAATATACAATATATACACATAAGAAATATAAAAATTAAAGATTTCACTATAAGGATAAATAATAATAAATAACGAGGTAATAATAAAAATATATATATATATACTGAACAAAAATTAAAATTCGAACGGCTTTAATAATGAAAAATGAACACACACACATATATATATATATATATATATATATATATATGAAAGTTATAAAATCTGAAATGTAAATTCACTAATGAAGGATATTTAACGAACATAATTTTATACGCGCGACTTGTTGCATTGAATTAAGCGCACAGACTAAGTCCAGCGTGCCGCGTTATCTCCCCTATTGCCACGTTATCTCCCCTAATGTTTTCAACCTCCGCGCCCGAGTCTTAAGACAAAAGGGACTCGAGAAAATAGCATGCATGAATATTACGAAAAGCGCCTTCTTATCACGAGTGTAATAAATTATTATAATTATAAATTATAAAAGAATATATATATATATTGCATATCCATACCATTAACTAGGAAAATTTGACAGTAACACATTTATATATTTATACGTATATATTTGACTATTAAATAAATACTAAATAAATTCAATAATGAAATTTAAAATTTAACAACTACATTTATTGAACTTTATAACACAAAGGTTATGGACATTTATATATATATATATATATATATATATATATATATATACTGCGTAATAAAATAATAATTAGAACATATGAATAAATTATAACAAGAAGGATGTCGATTGCAAAATTAAGAATAATTAGCAATAGATAAAACTCAAGCGAGTCTACAGTATAAAATTTAATAACGCTAATAAGCATTCGATTTTATATGTACAATGTATTAGGTCTTCTTATAAGCGCTCAAGGCTAAATGCGACGCGCTATTTTCCTTATCGTTTCTGAGAAGCACCTGAGCCTAACGTATTTCAATCTATAAGACTAAGGCCCGAATTCATAGTCGTTTCTCAAATCTCAAGATTTAAGAATTTCTTAAATCTTAAATGGTTTTTTTAAATTGCAGAGCTGATCTTGGTTGTTTTATGGTCTATGGTTTAAGAAAAGAAAGAAAGGTAACTCGTGAGAAAGACGAAAAATAACCTTTAATAAATAATATGTAAAATGTGACTAATAAATAAAAAGTGAAAAGTAAAAAAAATATTGTCTAATATTCTTTCCACTTTGACATTTAGTGTATAAAAATGGAATCTAAAATTTATGATAAGGTAAACAGAACAAATTCATTTATATTTCAAAAACTGACATTATTTATAAAATTTTATTGTCAATTGTGATAAATATAATTTAGGTACATGAATTGCAAAATACGACACCAAGATTTTCTAAAAAAGAATTTATGTTATTGATGTCGATAATTGAAGATTATAAAGATATCATAGAAAGTCGAAAAACTGATGGAGCAACAATGGAAAAAAAATAATGCTTGGAAAGCTATTGCTCAACAGTATGGAGTTAGTGCAATGAAAAATGGTGTATTTGTTTCAAGAACAGAGGCTCAGCTAAAAAGATGTTGGATTAATTTAAAATATAGGTATGAAATATATGTAAATGTATAATTATAGTGCTTTTTAAAAATTTCAATAGCGATTTTAGAAATTTCACTAAAAATTTAATCGTCAACTATAAATTCAAGCAAAGAAGTACTTTATAAAATTTAAATACTAAGATAATAAAGATCAGGCATAACCTATATTTTAATTTATAATTTTATATTTAAAATAAAAGATTTGACAAAGTACATTATAAACATTTTTTAACGATTTTAATGAAAAAATGTTTTATTGCATAGTTTGTATAGGTCTTGATTAAATCTTGATTATTTGCTAAAAAAAATATTTAATGTTTTTTTATATTTATCATATTTCTTATCATAATGTACAAAATATTAACAGCAATAAATTGATACTTGACTTTAACATATTTAGCCAAGTTATATGTCAACATAAGTTGATATTCAAAATACAACATTTTTGTCTATGTCATCATCTTTTTAATTTTATTTTAAAATATATCTCTTTTAATAAATTAAACAGAAATGCAAATTCCTATATATAAATAAATGATCTTTTATTGTTGCTTTAATTTTGCTATTTATGTTTGATATTGAATATTTATATTTGTATCATTTATTATATTTATTATATTTATTTTTAACAATATAATAACCGCCTATTATGTCTATGTTTTTAAAAATAATCTGTTTATGTCTTTGAAATTAACTATGTCTATATATGTGTTAAATATGCCGTTAATTAAAATTATTTCTATAATTAAGCCTTATTATATAATTTTTAATAGAGTTACAATCAATGAAAACATTATTTTTTTGTAGATGTAGAAAATCTGATTCAGCCAGAAAACAATATCAGCTACAGACTGGTGGTGGTCCACCAGCTGAAATGAACGAAGACGAAGACATAAATGAAATTGTTCGTTCCATTGTTCCTACAATAGATTTAACTTTAGAAAATCCATGGGACAGCACAGCTGAATTAGAAAGTAATAATCACTTTTATTTTAATTTTATATAATGAAATATTTCATATATGCATACTTAAATGAAATTTATGTGCTTATATAATTTAAAAGATATAGCATGCAGTGTAAATGAAGAACTTTTTGATAGTTCATGTGAAAAAGAAAATATGGAAATGCATGAGACTTATGATGATGATAAGTATTATGAAGACTTTGATGAAATCAACGACCAAATTCCAACTTCCAGTGCAAGTACTGATTCAAGTGCAAATAATGTTCAGCCAAAGAAACGCCTTTTTACAAGCAGCGTTAAAAATGTTGCAAAGAAAATGTTAACAGACACCAATATTTTTGCCAAAAAGCCATTGAGTCAATTTAACATAAATGCAGTGTCAGGTAATTTTGGAAATATATACATATCCACATATGAAAACAAATTAAGATGTATTTTATATATAACAGTAGTATATTTAATATTTAAAATAGATTGAAGAAATATTCTGTAAAAGCAAATATCATTACAAATAGTAACAAACTTTTACAGAATTGTCTTAATAAATGTAAAGAAATGAAGTGACGTATTAATTACATATAATTAACATATGAAATCTATATTCGGTTTTTTCAAATTTAAATTTAAAATTATGTTTTTCAATATTTACTATGAAAAAAATATAATCATATAAAAAAATTAGAATTATATAAAATAATTAAATTTTTTTAATGTATATAAATTTTGAATAACTTTTTTTCTATATTTATGGATTATTTATTATAACTTTAATTTTCATTGATTGTTTGATGTATTAATAATCTTTTTTATTACTAGAAAAAAGTAAACGTGAAATTTTATATAACAAAAGCAAAATTTCATCTGGCGTTGAAATAGAGCAAGATATTCGATTACAGAAATTGGAAGAGGCAGCGCAACAGCAAGTTGAATTACATCAGAAAAGACTTCATGCTATAACTATGGAGAAAGAGTATTGGGAAGAAATGAAAAAGACTGTCATGCTGAAAAAAAGTGTTTATATGTTAGAAATGAAAGCAATGAAAGCACAAATAAAGTATTGGGAAGAGAAACAAAATTAGGTACTAATGGTCTAATGTCATTTTTATGTATAAATTTTACATTTTAAAATTTATAATAATGAAATAATGACTTTGCTACCATTGCTTTGCTTTTTAATATTTTATGTAACTTAAGTGTTGCAATTTAAAGCATATTTTTCTTTTTATAGTTATTGTACCTTATAAAAACGTGCTTGTGATATAGAAGTTGTTATATTTAGAACATAATTTTTTAATCAGAGCTTAAGCTTTAATACGTTTATAATATGACCAAACAGATACAAAGAGTTGAAAACACTGCTTTTATTATTACAGATTTTTGTTTAAAAAAAAATATTAAAACATTGCTACTAATTTTTTTTAATTAGTATATAAATATTATTAAGACTTTAAGTTAAAAAAAAGGAATTTTTTGATAAAAAATTATTTCTTAAATTAATGAAAAAAATTAAATCAAAAAAGATAAGATGAAAAATATAGTTAGACGCTGTTAAATTAATATAGTTATAAAGTATTTATAATTATTAGGTAATAAAGCGTATGTACTAAAGTTTGGATACCAAAGTTTGTGTGATATACATATAGTATTTTTATTAAATGTTTAAGTTGTGATATATTACAGAGTAAGAAAAAAATTGTGATAAAGCATATATACTGAGAAAAGATATTAACAAATTATTACAAAATACTGCTATATCATATAAAACTTTTTATCATAAGTTGATTTGTATTGAATCATTTATAAATCAAAGGAAAATACTTCTTTTTATTATAAAATTAAAAAAGTGTCAAATTTTTTTTAGTTGAAAATAATTGTCTTTTTAATAAATAGAGCAGGAAATTACAAAATTAATAATATGTATTTTTATTTCAAATCTTCAATAATATACATAATTAAATATAAATATATAATACGAGTTCCTTTGTACTTAATATTTATAAGTAAACTTTATAAAAATTTTTATGTAAAATTTATGTTACAAAAATATTATCAAGAGAAATCTAATTATTTTCAAGAAAATATAACAATCAATTTGTAAAATGTTTTTTAATAAAGTCCAAACGATAATCTAGTCCATTCATATTGCGAAGATCATCATCAAGATACTCAGCATTTTCTGGTTCCACATCCTCAAAATTTTCATTTGGATAATTCAAGTCAATGTATATATTCCAAAGAACTGCGGTAGCACAAATGATGGCAATAGTATTATCTAATTTGTTCAAAAGTCCCCTTTTCAAACATGAAAATTTTCTTTTCCATCTGCCAAACGTTCTTTCAATGACATTTCTTGTCATTATATGGCTTTTATTGTAATCGCGTTCAAATTGATTTACTGGATGTAAAATTGGTGTAAGTAAATACGATTTACAACCGTATCCATTATCACCTAACAGTAAACCTAAAAAATTAAAAATAAATTATTTATACCATTTTTAACTAAATTTTCTTTTAATTACAAAGTAAAATGAACCATCGTACCTTTTATTTGATTTTGTTCAAAGTACAACTTTAAAGCACTACGGTCAAAACAGGTGTTGTCATGGGTGCTACCTGGATGTCGCACATCTATAAACAGAAATTCTCCTCTTGGACCTACAGTAGCCTACATAAAATGTTATAAAATATTATAAAATGTTTATAAAAATTTTAATTGTCATAAAAATTAAATTGATTGACAATATATTTACCAATATATTTAAAGCAAAGAAGCCTTTCCTACAGCGAAACATTTCTCCAATTTGTTTAGCAGGGCAGATAATCTTTATGAGTGTACCATCTATGCATCCAGCTACATTAGGGAATCTAGCAATCTGATAAAACTTGCGAATATTTTTTCGTTGATCGTTTATAGTTGTAGGAAATTTTACATAATTATGTAATTTTTCAGCAAGTGCTATTGATACCGCTTTGATACTTCTACAAACAGTAGCTTGAGAAAAGTTTCTTAGATCACCTGTAACAGCCTGGAAATCAGACGTTTATTAGCACTAAAAAATTAATAATTTAATGCATTACTACAGTACTGACCTGATAATTTCCAGTCGCATAAAAACGAAGAGCCATAATAAGCTGAAGGATCGGAGGTACTGGCAAGCCTCTATTGTTAGACCTTTTTAACTTTTCTTTTACTAAGGGTAATATTAAATGCATTATTTGATCTTTAGTAAATTTGTAACGTTTAGTGAAAGCTTCTTCCAAAAAATATTCGAAAGGATTTGATTGATCTCTTATAATATACTTTGGTATTCTCGCAGAGATATTTTGTTTTCTTCCCAGGAAGTCCAAATATTCATCTAAGTCATCTGCCATGGTAATCTAATAACATAAGATAATAACAAGCAATAAGTTAAATTTTATTTCAAAGTATTACATAAAATTCGATTATTATATTAAATAGAGTTAATATAGTTATTAATTTATATATATATATATATATATATAAATATATATATATATATACTCACACATAAAGTAAATAAAATTATATTATTTAACATTAATGTGTTATATATAAATATAGAATTTATCAATATAAATACAAACACACACACAACATTTTCTGCACTTTTACATTCATTAATTAAGAGCATTTAGTCACTTACATTTTAAATTTACATATTAAATTATTATTTTAGTCACATTTCAGATTTACAAGTTATTATTTAAACATTCACATTTTACATATTATTTATTAAAGGTTATTTTTCGTCTTTCTCACGAGTTACCTTTCTTTCTTTTCTTAAACCATAGACTATAAAACAACCAAGATCAGCTCTGCAATTTAAAAAAACCATTTAAGATTTAAGAAATTCTTAAATCTTGAGATTTGAGAAACGACTATGAATTCGGGCCTAAAGAACATTTCGCTCAAATATTATAAAGAGCACTTTTTATTACAAACTTAATAACTATAAGGTTACAAATTGTTAAAAGGATATATACATATGCCAAATAAGTATGAATATTTAGAAAGCTAACAATAATAATTTCTCATTTCTTTAAAAGGAAATAACTAATACTACTCAAACTATTAAATAATAAAATTAATAACATGATTTAACAAACTACATTTATGAAATTTTTAAAGATTTAAAATCAAGTAATATCTACACTCTATATATATATATATATATATATATATATATCCTATATCATGAAGATAATAGCAAAGGCTATACGAATAAAAATTGTTACAAGTAAAATTATTGCATAGAGCATTATAAGAATAAACTTACTTATTAAGAGATAAGCGACAAGCCTCATCCAGCGATAAGATAAAGGGACCGCCGATGGTCCGACACGACAGCCACGACTTTCCTCCCTGGTAAAATAAAATTATCAATATCAAATAATTATGTTACTTCTTACAATTAAATCTTAATTAACATACGTATATACATATACATATATATATATATATATATATATATATATACATACTATAACAAATATTTTATAATATAAAACAATTGTAATTATGATAGTTACGACATCAGAATCTATTAAATCATAATATTAACTAAACCATGCAATTATATAACGAATAAAATGCCACTTTTGAACGCAACATGCTAGAAGATCCATTCAAATTTTATTTAATAGAGCTCAAAATTTTATATTAGAAATACATACACGCAAATAAACAATTCTGATGATTAAAATACTATCATAAAAATTTTTATCCTCGTAAAATAAATATTTTGTACAACTTTTTTTAGTTAAAATATTTTGTTTTTATTTTCAATTAGCGTAATTTTTGGATATCATTATTTTTGTAGGATATAATGTAGGAAATTAAAACTATTTTGTATAAATTTTTTTGTTAAAATATTTTTATAAGTTTTTATTTTCACTTAGCGCAATTTTATTGATATCATTATTTTTGTAGGATATATTTTACACAAAATTAAAATAATTTGTAGAACAGTTTTTTACGGTTTAAAATAACACTATTTTGTGCAGATTAAAATAACTATTTTGTAGATTAAAATAATCCTATTTTGGAGATAGGTTTTTTACAGTAGTTTTTTACAGTTAATAATACACTATTTTGCAAATTCATATGTTTTTTACGCGGACTTAGCACTTTTTTTTACCTTTTTTTAAAAAGGTAATTTTTTTAGGGATATCACTTTTTTGTACTATATATAATACATGCATCTTTAAGAATAACTTGGTTCGTTGAAAAAGAGTCATAATTTCCTAAATATAATTCTTGCTATTTTTCAACGAACCAAGTTATTCTTAATAAAGATGCATGTGTTATACGTTATCTTACATTTGCAATAATGATTTAAGAGCATATGTATATATTAATGCAGATAGAATTCAACATTATTAATCTAATTTAAATATTGCAGGAAGTGCTTATAAAGAAGTTTACATAAAGAAGCGTCTATAGTATATACTTTGTGAATAGTTCAGCCAAGTGAGAAATAAATCATTAATACGTATGCTCTTGAATCATTATTGCGTATGCAAGATAATGTACTCGTTGAAAACTAGCAAGAATCTTCACAAATAACTTGGTTCGATGAAATCTTTTTCAATGAACCAAGTTATTCTTAAAGATGCAGGTATTACAAGTTATCTTGCATACGCAATAATTATCCAAGAACATGTGTTTTAATGATTTATTTCTTACCTGATTGAACTATGCACAAAGTATATAGCCACTTCTTTATGTAAACTTTTTTATAAGCAAACTCTTCCTGCAATATTTAAATTAGATTAATAGTATTGAACTCTATCTGCATTAATATATACATATGCTCTTAAATTATTATTGCATATGCAAGATAACTTTTGTAATACCTGCATCTTTAAGAATAACTTGGTTCGTTGAAAAAGATTTCATCGAACCGTTATTTGTGAAGATTTTTGCTAGTTTTCAACGAGTACATTATCTTGCATACGCAATAATGATTCAAGAGCATACGTATTAATGATTTATTTCTCACTTGACTGAACTATTCACAAAGTATATAGACACTTCTTTATGTAAACTTCTTTATAAGCAAACTCTTCCTGCAATATTTAAATTAGATTAATAATGTTGAATTCTATCTGCATTAATATATACATATGCTCTTAAATCATTATTGCAAATGTAAGATAACGTATAACACATGCATCTTTATTAAGAATAACTTGGTTCGTTGAAAAATAGCAAGAATTATATTTAGGAAATTATGAAACTCATTTTCAACGAACCAAGTTATTCTTAAAGATGCATGTATTATATATTTTATCTTGCATACGCAATAATGATTTAAGAACATATGTACTAATACAGATAGGATTCAACATTATTAATCTAATTTAAATACTGCAAGAACAGTTTGCGTGTAAAGATTCAACATTATTAATCTAATTTAAATACTGCAAGAACAGTTTGCGTGTAAAGAAGCTTATATTATGAAGAAGTGACTATATATATATATACTTTCTGAATTATTGCATACGCAAGATAACTTATTTTATATAATACATGCATCTTTATAAATAAGTTGGTTCGTTGAAAACTAGCAAGAATTGTATATAAGTATATTCAAGTGTATATAAATAAATATATTTATTTATATATAATTGAATGTACCTAAATAAATACAATTTTTGCTAGTTTTCAACGCATCAAGTTATTTGTAAAGATTATATCAATTATCTCTGCATATGCAATAATGATTTATTTATTTCTTACCTGATTAAACTATTAATTATTAATTAATCTATACGCGAGCCGGACAGTTGGTGATTGAGTTTATTTACGCGAAGTTAACCTTTATATTTATTTATTATAAATGCACTCTGGCAAACTTAACTACCTGTCAAAACCGAGCGAACAGTAATATCACGAAGCGCCGCTAGCGCAACCTTATGTCGAATGCGCCAACCGTACAACTTTTGCGCTTCCTCATTGGCTGGAGATTTGGGCGACGATGACGATGACAAGGGAGACGTTTCTTAATGAAAATTTTTCATAATTCGACTTTGCGTTATAATAGTTCCGTTCATAGTATACGTACAGCAAAACTAAAGACACTTTCATTATATAAATCAAACTCAGGCTATCGATTAAGCCTAGTAACAACTCGATCCGTTCAGCGAATATATGTGAACTAAAAATATCGAGTGCTCTCATCTATCCGACTCGCGTAAAGATACACGGCGCGTGTCTTGTGCCTTACTTGAAACACCATCGAGGTGTTCTGCCAATTTCTTTATCACCGACTCCTTCGACTCTCCCTTAGAGGCATCGCCGAGGCTGATTGTCCTCCACGGAGATTCAACGCACGTTCCCATTGCAGTACTTTTGGGTAAGTACTCGCGTTAATTATTTGACACCTTCCTTTTTCATCTCTCATGATCTGCAACTAGTAATCGAATATTACTATTATTTTACCGTACCTACTAAAGAATTATATTACGTGTAATAAAGTCAACAACTTACCTTCATACAATTCCTACGTTTTCTCTTTTTGATAATGCAAGTACGCTGATTGTATTTGAATATTAAAGCACTCAGTCTGTCTTTGGTTTTATCCACAAGAGCGAATTGTCGCCTTCGACTTGTCAATCGATGTGCATTGGGTAGCCGACTCTACCCCTCTGCCGTTTTCGTGAGGAATTTTCTCTAGAGAAATTTCTTTACGGACTCTGTGCCGCTGTGACGTGACGTTTTGCACATCGACACTTGTCGTAGAGCATGGGACGCGCTCTTTAAGGACCGACTGACATATAGTATGATAACTCTGGTTTAGTATGATATACTGGAAGAATTATTTTGCAATAAGAGACTAAACCAGCAGGCACGGTATCCCTCTTATATTCAACATCCTTATACCCTCTTTACTTTGTCACTGCATGATAAGTAACTTATTAATAACTCTCTTATAATAAATGAATTAAGTCACTATTTCAGAATCTATCCTGTCTCTATTCTCTAAACGGGTTACGAGATTTTAGACTCACGCGGTACGTTCCCTTTTTTTTGTTTAACAGGTGACCTCTCAAAATTTCCATCGTAAGTATTAGATGCCGCGAAATAATTTCAATTATCCTTTCAACAAAACGAACCCTAACCTCAGTTTATTTTAACAATAGATGGTTAGCGCCCGACGACCAGACCAGATAACTCGCCGCGAATTTCCCTTACAAAATGCAGGCGTGACTCGGCGGGAAATATACAGGCAGACTGTTGCGAGATCGTCCTTCTATCGCTCGCCAGTTATTCATAGATAGGGACGAGATTCCTACCGGAATAGCAAGGCTGCAAACGACCGCGAAGACACCCTCTATGATCTATCTTTTGCACCCCTGCCCTCCGAATTAAATCCCGAAACCAGAACCCCCCTTGCGATACCAGCAGGAGAGGAATCCAGCGAAGAAGAGGGCCCTCCGTCGACAGACGAGGATTCCGGTCATCTTAGCGACTGCCCGACAGTCGTATACGATCTGGACAACCCAACGGTCGGAATTCTCCCAGGACTCCTCAGAGCCTTCGCGAGGAACGGGGAAATAGAAAGGCCTCGAGATCAACGAGACCAGACAGTGCCACCGCCAAGCCTTCCACAAACCCCTGATACATACTATTCTACCCCGAACTACTCCCCTGTCGATCTTAGAGACATAGATCCAGAACCCATAGATATTTCTTCCTACGAAGAGAACCTCGCGGATTTCGAAGTCAATCAAATATTAGACTATTTAAATAGTGAAGAGTTTTTAGAATCGGTAGACGCGTATCATCCGTAGTTTAATTCCTACAAATATACTTTATAAACACAGACCAACGAATTGAGAATATATACATATAATGTATTTTGTATCTTTAATAAGGTGATAATAAATAAGATTTTAGAAGGAAACTTCGCAACAAACATTCAACATTTATTTATTCGTCAACCTGAATATTCCTGAAAAGAAGCTTCGTACAGATCCTAAACACTCGGCGTCCCAGGGTATAGCCGGCTCAGCAGGTTGCCCAGAAAAAGAAATAGAGAGTGATAACTTCGACCGTGCATGGTTAGCCCTGCAGAATCGTTGGATAGACGATCTAAAGGACGTAACACTGGCGATTCCTGTTCTTCTTCCGGCTCTTCTCCAGCCGGTATCGCTTGGAGTTGTCTGCTGTTCTCGGGGTTTAGTTCAGGGGGTAAAGGGGCAAATGAGAGATCGTGAGGGGTGTTTTCACGATCATTTACTGCTTGAATTATCTCGCTCGGGATTTCATCTCGGTCTATGTATAAATGGTAGGGGACAGTACGTCGGTTTCTCAACAGACGCTGCCGGAAATACTCGCGACGCCTTATACCCGCCCGATGGAAGGGGATCTCGCGACGGAGAACTGGATCCATGCGTAATGCGTTTATCATCTACCGAAAAATATTCGTTGTTTATTTCAAAATTTACTTTTATTATTTTTGAAGGGAAAGCAAACTCGAGGGTAATTTTACTTACGATTGGGTATTTTGAAAGTAGGGCACCTGTCAAAAGAGTGTACCGCGTAAGTCTAAAGTTCCACGAATGATTTTAAAGAAAGTAACAGGATAGATCCTAAAGTCTCGGATTAATTCATTTAGTTAATGAAGGGGTTATTAAATAATTATTCTCCATGCCATGATAGTAGAACGAGAGTAGGGATGAGGAAAAGAAAAAGGATTATTATCGTACCTGCTGGTTTAGGTTTTATTAATTAATAATTGCATTCGATATGCAGACGTGTCACTAAACCAGAGTTATTATTTTATGTTTCAGTCGGTTTTTAAAGAGCGCGTCCCGTGCTCTTACGACAAGTGTCGATGTGCAAGACGTCACGTCACAACGGCACAGAGTCCGTAAAGGAGTTTCCTCATTTCCTTCACGAAAACGGCAGAGGAGTAGAGTAGGCTACCCAATGCACATCGATTGACAAGTCGAAGGCGACAATTCACTCTTGTGGTTAAAACCAAAGACAGACTGAACACTCGATGTTCAAATAAAATCAACGTATGTGTATATGTAAGAAAAAGAAGTACGGGGTTTTATTTTAGTTTGGTCAAGGAACATCCACACATTAACTCATTTCCATTTATTTAGGATAATTTATATAAAATAATTTTCGAAATGAACGATGACAGGAGGCCGCTGATTTTTTTATATGCCTCACTAGCTCCAAGTCAAGAGGAAACCTCTATCACAGGAATAAATTCCTCAAGATAATTGCCTTTTCACTGTGCCTGAATTAGATTTATCCTGCCGAAGCAGGGTCTTACTAATTACTGTCAATCGAGTCGTCTCGAAAATAAAGGGATAAGTCCCATAAAAGTCTTTTAATTCGAAGTAAGATTTAAATTATTTGTGTGTATGGATGCGGGAATATGGATAGTTGAAGGTAAAGAATTAAAAGATATAAAGGTTGACAGTCAAGTAGCATGCGACTGTGTAGATTATTAATTATTAATAAGTATTAGGAAAAGAAAATTAAATTGGTTTAAGATGTACTTACCAGTTGATGTTATGTTGCAGATGTTGGATAAAAACGACTGGTCTCCGTAGAAGGCTGTCCGCCTCGGCGATGTCCCTTCAGGAGAGTCAGAGGAGCCGGTGAAATCATCGGCAGAAGACCCAAGTTACAAATTTGAATGCACTTTATTTAAGTAAAACTCTCGATACAATATTTGACGGCTCTTAAGACGCTTGGTAAGTCGATTTCTTCCTTTCTTCTAGAGAGCTGATGGTCAAATGCAAGGTGATTTCCACTCGAGAGCGCTGGGTCAAATGCCGGCGATCGAATGCTGCGTCTGGTGCAAGGTAGTATTGTCTCAAGAGCTCCGGGTCAAATGCACGGAAGACTGAGCTGCGCTCCCTGAGGTACCCTCTGGTCCCTACTCCGTGTCGGGCGTCCGCAGTGATAGGAGAATGTGCGCGCTCCCGGGCGTGGGCGGCTCGGCCGCTATAGCTGCCCTTCTTCTTTGAGCGCATCGTGACGTAGTAGGCGTGCCCTCGTGTGGAGATAGTGGGGGCGACGGAGCTGTCAATTGCGTTCGTGCTTCGAGCTTGTTAAATTATTTTACAAAGGTAAAATTTTATAATAGTTTTTAGCTACCAGAGTTCTTGCATGCATATATTTGCCAATGCAGAATCTTAAGTTCTCTTAGTAGAAATGTGAACGGTCTTTCTAGCATGCTCCGTTCAAAAGTAACATTTAATGGTTGCAATTTTTTATACTATCTAATATTATAACTTTTAAATTTGTTTAAATAAGCTCTGGTGTCATTAACTATTATAATTACAATGGTTTTATATTATAATAGTATATTGCCTTATATAATATATATATATGTGTGTGTATATATATAGATGTATATGTGTATTACATATGTGTACGTAGTGTTAATTGAAAATTTAATTGTGAAGAGTAATATAGTTACTTAACTAATAATTTTATTCATTATAATTATAGTTCTTGAGATGAAGAATGTGGCTGTCGCGCCAGGCAGTCGCGCCAGGCTTTTATCTTATCGCCGCGTGAGCTCATGGCTCGGAGTTTCGCTTTTCTCTTGGTGAGTGAATTTATTCTTATAACGCTTTATATGACGTCTTAATAATTTCGCTTGTAACAATTTTGTTCATATAGCTTTTTGCTATTAGCTTTATATAGGATATATATATATATAGATATTACTTGATTTTAAACTTTTAAATGTAGCTTGTTAAATTTTAACCATGTTAAATTTATTTAATAATTAGTTAACAGTTGATATGTATTAATAATTTCCTTCTGAACAAATAAGAGGTTGACTTTTTAAATATTCATGCTTATTTGATATATGTATATATCCTTTTAACAATTTATAATCTTATAATTATTACGCTTGCAATAAGAAATGCTCTTTATAATATTCATATGGAATAATATTCAAGCGGAATATTCTTTAGCCTTGAGTATTGTTATGCTCGAGCGCTTCTGAGAGATGCAACTGCTCGAACGCTTCTCGGAAATGACAAGGAAAATAGCGCGTCGCATTTAGCCTTGAGCGCTTATAAGAAGACATATATTATGTGCATAAAATCATATGCTTCTTAGCAGTATTAAATCTTTTATAATTTAGACTCGTTTTTATTATTGAATCTTTATCTATTGCTAGTTATTCTTAATTTTGCAATTAGCATTTCATTTTGGATTTTATAGTTTTGGGTTTTACTTTTAATTATATTATATATATATATATATATATATATATATATATATATATGTTCGTACTTATAATGTACATATAGATATTCTTTGAGATTTGTGATTTATAATTTTAACAGAGTGTGGCGCAGAGTGAGTTTTATTAATATTATATATACTAATGGTTAAAGCAAAAGTCTATCTGAATTTATTTCATGCCTTAGTCTTATAAGAATATTATATTAGAGTCTCTTTGGTTTGAAGGCTAACATTTGAACGTCGCATGCATTAGGGGAGATAAGACTGTTGGCGCGTTCCAACAGATAACACAGCGCGCTGGCTTAACCTTGAGCGCTTAGACTGACTTATTAATTCACGCGTATAAAATCACGTACTTATTTTATTTGCATTAATGTCCCGGTACATACACTTATCATTTTGATTTTGACATTAATTATTACAGACTTTTATACTTTGATTTGCTAGTAATTAATTTATTAAAATTTTCTCTTTACTTTATTTAGGTTGTTGCAGTACATATATATATAAGAATAATTGAAAGGATATAAGCCAATGGATGTTTCATGGACAGTATGCAGGCCTAAAGCATATGAGAGTATGCTTCATTCAAATGGACTTGAGGCTGCTGCATAAAGCATCTATAATACAATGCACGGAAGTTCATTTGGTACGTTCGTTAATTTTTATATTTAATTGTTTCACCACTTCATTTAACATTAATTTTATATATATATATATATATATATATATATATATATATGTACTTTTTATTACTTTATTATATTATGCTTTGAACCTTTTACTAATGAATATTCTTTTATTCACGGCATAGCACATCCGTCGGGTGATGCGAGCGTTGACGCATACCAGAGATAAGAGAGCGAGCGAAGTCTAACCTTGGACGCTTATAAGAAGACTTATAATTCTGCATGCAGTAAAGAGTTATGTATAAGACTTTTTAGTCACATTATTTTACCAGAAATCTCTATAAAAATTATTATTCATAAATATTAATGCTTTAATTAATTAATGCATTTCATTTAATTTCTGGTCTTATATTTATATGTGTATAGACGTTTATAAAATATCAATTTAACGAATCTTCTCAATGTTTTAGCACTTATTAATATTCTATATTAGTTACTTCTTTACATGAACTAGCTTCTAAAATATTGTTAGCGTTTTGTGGTAGGTTGTATTTCTATAGGACCAAATATTATTTAATTATTATTCTTCAGCTTTCAAGATCCGAAATTACTGCATCTATTCATGGCAAACTGACCATATTATTATAATGAGAATACATGCAGGATCATAAGATTGTCTATTAACAAGATTCAGGTATGTATTACCCTTATGAATATTCTACCTTATAACATTTTCAATAATTTCCCTTTTACATTGCCATTATATTTTTCAGGTGTCACTATATCAAGGCTTCGAGATGGCTGACGGACATGGACGATTCGATTTTTAACATTAAAGCGATAGCGAACATGTACGTATGTGCATCTCTCCTTATAGGCTTATTTCAACTTCGAATATTGAATAGGAGTTACGTGGATTAATTTAGAACAAAATGATACCTGCACTTTCCGGGTGTAGAAAGTGTACAAAAGGTGTAAAAGAACAAGGTGCACTTAAGGTGCAGGAAGTACAAAACAAATTATAGCGCCAGGAGGTGTAATTAAAGGCAAAAGACAGTAACAACTATAAAAGACTAATTCCAACAATATCAGAAAAAAGTGCAGAAAGTGCACAAGAGTGCAGTTAAAAAGTGTAGTACGGAAAAATTGCTTTTTTAAGTGTAAAGTGCAAGGTGCAACACTTTGTATGGTGTGACAGCGTTTTAAGACTGTTTTTCATATGAGCAAGAATAAAGGTGCACAAAAGTGTAGTAGGTGCACCACGAGCGAAGTCCTGAATACTGAACATTAATATTAACGCTATTGGTTTGAAGTATTCTTATGTTTCAATTCTTTAATACTGCGCCATAGTTTCGTTGATCAGAATATTAATTGTTCCATTATTATCGTTATTATTAATGTTCGAAATTATATATATTGTTACGTCCCTTTTTATCGTTTTTCAACGTTTCTGCAGGGCTTACCGTGCAAGGACGAACAATCGGTATCTCTATTTCTTTTTCAGGGCAACCTGCTAGGCCGGCTATACCCCGGGACGCCGAGAGATTCAGGATCTGTAGGATGCTTCCTTTTTGAGATGTGTTAAGGTTGACAAATAATAAATATATATTTTGTATTATAATTTCTGGTTTTTTATTTATTTTACTCCCTCATCCATGTACATTAAATGTAGATTTGTATTAAACGTAGAAGGATATAATAATAATAATAATCTTGTTAATGTTAAAATAGTATAAAATTTTACAGGTCTACAATTGAATCAAGGAATTCCTCACTACTTAAGTAGTCGAGGAGTTGATTTATTTCAAAATCTACGAAATTTTCCTTGCTTGGGGAGATATCGATGGGGTCAAAATCTATTTCTCCTAGAGCGACGGGTGAATAGTTAAGGGTGTAGTAACCAGGGAATGATTCAGGGGTCCTGGGAGGGCTCGGTGATGGCACGGTCTGGGTTTGTTGGTCCAGCGTTGCGGGGCTCCTTATTTCGCCGTTTCGCTCCCATGCGCGGAGCAATCCTTGCGGAATCCCGTCCGTAGGATTGTTTAAGTCGACGATTATAGTAGACGCGTCGCTTGATGTGTCCGAGCCTGCTAATTCGAATTCTTCTTCATCAGGCACTACGTCCGCTGGTATCGCCGAGGGATTGCTGTTGTTGGGTTGTGGGTTATATTCGGGGGGCAAGGGGGCGAAAGACAAGTCGAAAGGAATATCCTCTCGATCGGTGGCGGCGCGTATAATATTTGGGGGAATGTTATCTCTGTCTACAAATAATTGTTGTGCCACGGAGGGACGATCTCGCAATAACCGTTGTCTATTTGTTTCTCGGCGAGTTACGCCTGCGTTTCGCAGAGGGAATTCGCGGCGGGTTATAAGGTCTGGACGTCGAGCGCTGACCATCTATTAATAAGAGAAAAGGTTCGAATTCCGACACGAATATAATATAATATTTTAATTAATTTCCCGAATTAATTATTACTTACGATGTCGTAAAAGATGTTACGTCCCGCAACAAAAATTTTATTTCTTATTTAAATACGCAAAAATTGCCTCTATAATCTTTAAATTGTAATTTCACCAACGACCATATAGATCTTAATCCTACCGCGTTACATATTATTCCTAATATAATTAATATTGTTAACCAAAAAACCATCGCGCTGTCTATTATCGCCAATACTTCTTATTATAAAATCACACCGCGCATTTTATTATCACCAATATTCATAATATGTCAATATTATTCCGCGCACGACATACTATTGTCAATATCCCCGAAAATAATCTTTCTTTATTAGGAACCTAGCTATACATAACATAACCACTTAAGAATGGTAGAAATAATTCTGTCCATATACCAACAATAGTTTTCCACTTTACCGACAATAAGTAAAATCACCCACACAAAAGTTACCGACGGTCGATAAAATAAATTCCTACTTTATCGACAGTAGGTAAAGTTACCGACAGAAAAATTACCGACAGTCGATAAAATAAATTCCTACCTTACCAACAGTAGGTAAAGTTACCGACAGAAAAATTACCGACAGTCGATAAAATAAATTCCTACCTTACCGACAGTAGGTAAAGTTACCGACAGAAAAATTACCGACAGTCGATAAAATAAATTCCTACCTTACCGACAGTAGGTAAAGTTACCGACAGAAAAATTACCGACACATGATAACACAGTTACCGACGTTACCGACTGAGGATAAAGTCATTTCCTACCTTACCGACCTTACCGACAATGAACCTTCCTTACCGACAGACAACAACGCCATCTCTGAGGTAACAATGGTACTAACTACCGACTTATAAGAGAATACCTCTCATCAATCTATAATCCTGTTACAGAAAATTTTATAAATCAAAAACCAAGACTTATATACATATATATATATTTTTGAACACGTCTCAGTACCAGCTACACATATATCTAATAATTTTAGGGTCTAGATTATATTAAAAAACATTGACTCCAGAATAACTCGAAAAATATTATAAATAAAAATATTATAACAAATTTCCCTTAAAGAGCATAAAAAGCCAGACCGACACACGTATATGTAATTATTAAAACTTCAATATTACTAATTTTATAAATGAAATTTTAAATTATAATTTTCCGTACGCGACATTATGAGTCATCATCACATTCCAAGTCGAGACTGGAATATTCCGCTCGAGTACTATTGCATCACATTACGCAACATGATGTAATAATTAATTATTATTAAGTAACGAATGAATTTATTGTTAAATGTTAATATTAAGCGTATACAATAATTTATTAATCCATAAGAAAATTCGTTTATGAGAACATTGCGCAACATTGCAAAATAAATATTAACTTATTGTTAATTATTCGTATTAAGAATATGCAATAATTTTTATTAATGCGAAAAACCTAACGGTTATAAATATTCAAATTAAATCCAAAGAATAAGAATTGTTGCACAACTTATTGAAATAATTTATAGTCTTTATATATCTATATTCCACAACGTAATCATAAATACTTATATGTCAAAATAATTGTAATTATAATAATTATGATATCAGAATTTATTAACAATATTTAAAAGCATTTTCCATAATAATACATAGAGAAAAATGAACTTTTGAACGGAGCGTGCTAGAAACTCCGTTGACATTTCTACAGCTAGAGCTTAAAATTCTACATTAGAAAATATATGCATGTAAACCGCAAAGAAATTCTGATGGTCTAATAATTATTATAAAACTTAGCTGTCAAAATGCAATATAATCAGTATAGCCGATTCTATACTGACCGCTCCGTCGTCCCCACTCCAATTCTGAAGAGTCCCACCATCCGCAAGCTAAACTACGCCCAATTTTTGCGGCAACGCCCAGCGGCGCGCGCAACTTCCCCACGCTCGCGCCAGCGGCGCGCGCAACCAGCCCGGAGAAGGGAGCCAATGAGCAACCGCGCCGCCCACGCCGAGGCGCGCGCATCCTCCGATGCGCGCGCATCCGTCACGTCAGCGAGAGCCAACCACAATACGACGCGCAACCGTCACGTCAGAGGGAACCAATCACCTATTGACAACGCGGCACATCCCTCGAGGCGCACGCATCTTTCGAGGCGCGCGCAGCCAGGAGCAAAGAAGGGAACCAATCACTGCTCGACTCCCTCCACGGAGAAGCGCATCTCCTACTATTGGGACCGTGTGCAAAACTGGGACTGACGACTATATAAACCCGTGCAGAGCGGTCCTCCTCGCATTTGGCCCAACGATTTCAACAGTTAACAACTAGCATCTTGCTATACTAAAGCACTTTGCCCAACGTCTTCAACTGTTAACAACTACTTGCAACTTATATCTTGTATTGTACCAGTATACAATAAAATCAGTGAATTCTGAACGTCATATTCTCAATCTAATTTACGGACCTCCGCCTTCATCCAGAGCCGTCACCGAGGTAGACGGTTGTCGATAGAAGGAAGCAACATCAATTGTCAGCCTAGTGAAGGGAAGCAGCCTTCACACACTAGGACCTTTCAGATACTGGTAAATATCCGGCCACTTGTCATTAATCTAATCTTCAATTTCTGCTAACACTTAAATTCAGTGAAACAGTGCGCGACAATTCGGGAACCTTACCTTTGATTACCCGTATTCCTTAACCCAGTCATTCTACTTAGTAAATATTATTTCAAATTGGAAGATTTATCTGGGACTATCTTTTTGATAAGAAGACGCGATAGACAGTGAGCGAGTGCGAAACTGCTGCGGCAGGTCGAACCCAAGTCTGACTCGGTGAAAAAATAATTATCTTGAGGGATTTATCCCAATGATAGAGGTTATTTCTCAAACCTAGAGCCGGTGAGGCAATAAAAAAATAAGCGGCCTCCTGTCAGTCGACGTTTGAGTAAAGCGAGAATACAATTTTCGATTAATAGGCAATTATCTTGAGGGATTTATCCTGATGATAGAAGTTGACCCTTCGATCTTGGATTGAATTCAGCTTTGATTTCAAAATATGAGATACATCCCAGGACTTAACAACAATACACTGGCTTAGCTTTTGATAATTTTAATTATTAATTAAATACATTTCATTTATTATGACCTTATATTACGAGGTTAATACTAAGCCAGCCGTATGATAGGTGGATACTTTGTCAGCGTATCCAAACTCCTAATTTTTCCTCGAATCCCCTTTCGATTTTCAGATCTGAAATTAAATAAGAAATCATTTGAAACAGAGATAACATACTAACATTTTAAATTCCCAATTTACCATCAGTTAGTAATTTTCCAATAATCTTCAACTAAAGCTTACCATCAGTCGATAACATACCGACAGTAGATAACTTACCATCGGTCGGTAAAACAGAAAGAGCCTCTAACCATCGGTCGGTAAAATAGAAGACCACTTTACCATCGGTCGGTAAAACAGAACATACTGACAGTAGATCTTACCATCGGTCGGTAAAACAGAAATCCACCTAACCATCGGTCGGTAAAACAGAAATCCACCTTACCATCGGTCGATAAAACAGAAAATCCACCTTACCATCGGTCGGTAAAACAGAAATCCACCTTACCATCGGTCGGTAAAACAGAAATCTACCTTACCATCGGTCGGTAAAACAGAAATCTACCTTACCATCGGTCGGTAAAACAGAAATCTACCTTACCATCGGTCGGCAAAACAGAAATCCACATTACCGACGGTCGGTAATTTTCGGGAATCAACGTTACCAACAATAAAAATTTTAAATACTAACCTTTCTATTTCTGTCGGTCTATACTGTCAACTTTGGGAACATCTATGCTTGGGATAACGATTACGAATTGAATATTTTTACGGAATTATTTCTTTTCTTTTCTTTTTTTATAACAGGTGTTGGGTATTATTAAGTTCTACTCTGCAATCGTAAGTAACTTCAAATCACCCCAGACTTGAATATTAAATGGACACTTATAACTAATAAATTAAACAATAGATGGTTCGAGTAAGACAAGGTAATTGTAATAACCGTCGAAATACTCTACGCCGTACAAGAAGAGAAAGGCAACCGCGACGTACATTCTTCCCTATCATAAATCTGGAAAATGAAACCATCGCACCCATTCCGGAGGTCATCAACCTAGAACCTCATTCACCTATCCCCATCATCACCATCGAGGAGGAAAGCCATAATATTATCCCAGTCCCATGTAATCAATATTCTACCCCCGACTTAGTGGAGGGAACTATCGAGGACTGGAGCCAAAATTCAACCATCTCAATACATTCCAACCAGATACCCGTTCCTGGGCCTTCCGTGGATTGGAGCCAGAATCTGGAGACTGCTTCCATCCCAGAGATATTCCATCACCCCGACATAGCCCCCATATACAACTACTGTCCTGAAGAAAACGGCCTGACTAGCCCTCCTAGCTATTCCCCCGTGGTATACGAGGATCTAAACCCCTTTGAGCCCTTGGAAATTTCCATAGCTACCCCTGAGAGACCCTTCTCAATCATTAGAATCGAATACTCTCACTTCCTACCCGCATCGTATGGTTACCAAAGGGAAGAGTAAAAGGGATATTCAAATTGTATCTCGTTAAAGAAAAATATATTTAGAAACAAAACCAAAATATGAATGTTTATTTATTCTCCACCAAGAATCCTCTCTGCCAAGCACAATAGACCTTCAATCTCTCGGCGTCCCAGGGTATAGCCGGCCAAGCAGGTTGCCCTAAAACAAATTGAGAGATTAATTGCGTCCAACTGGGAAAGTAAGACTTCCAGGCCAGTCCTGAGGAACTGGGGACGTAACATGACTTTGAATAGAGTCATCAAGGTGACATTAAGGTGACCATAAATTTTATAAATTGCACTTCCTATTTTTTATCACATATTCTGAAAGGCTATCTTGAGACCTTTCCAAAGAATTACGATTCAATCCATTTTAGACCAGTTGGTTTAAAGTTACCGGGGATTTTATTGGTATTACATCAATGAAAATAAGATCGGCAATTGACCCGGCCAACAAAGGCAAGATCGGCAATTGACCCGGCCAACAAAGGCAAGATCGGCAATTGACCCGGCCAACAAAGGCAAGATCGGCAATTGACCCGGCCAACAAAGGCAAGATCGACAATTGACCCGGCCAACAAAGGCAAGATCGACAATTGACCCGGTCAACAGAGGCAAGATCAACAATTAACTCAGTCAAAAAATATTACAATAATTGTTCAAATTGACCGCCATTCACCTCTTGACAATATGCTAATCGATCATAGAAAGATGACACAGCACTTCTAATGTAGTCATTAGGAATGGACGCAGCTTCTTCAAGGATTCGATGAGAAAGATCATCCAGATTTTGTGGTTTTGTTGTGTAGACTTTACTTTTTAAATATCCCCACAGAAAGTAATCAAGTGGCGTTAAATCAGGTGATCGAGGTGGCCACTCAATTGTCCCTCTTCTGCCTATCCATCTATTGGCAAAAATTGTGTTCAAATAATTACGAACATTTCAACCGAAATGCGGTGGGGCACCATCTTGCTGAAACCATGTACGCTCAAAATTCTCACCAACGATCGCAATTATTGCCGGTAATATCTGATTTCTCAACATATCTTCATACTTTGCTGCTGTCAAATTGCCATCGATAAAAAATGGACCAATTAAAACATTATTTAAAACACCTGCCCAAACATTTAATTTTTGTGGATATTGTGTTTTTGCCTCTAACATCCAGTGAGGATTATTATCAGACCAGAATCTGCAATTGTGTCTGTTGATGTGACCATTCAATTCAAAAGTGGCTTCATCCGAAAAAACTATGTTAAATAGAAAGTTGGGTTCTGC
Source organism: Camponotus pennsylvanicus (assembly GCA_023638675.1). NCBI lineage: Eukaryota > Metazoa > Arthropoda > Insecta > Hymenoptera > Formicidae > Camponotus > Camponotus pennsylvanicus. The sequence continues at coordinate 212,938 of JALHBL010001392.1, forward strand.
ATCAATTCTTTGCATCATGGTCTCACAAAATTCAATACGACGATCAAAATCATCGTCGTTGAGTTCTTGTACAAGATAAATTTTGTACGGATGAAATTTAATTTGTTTCAAAAATTCTGTACAGACTTTTGAGCGATGTCTTGTTGTTGAGCTGCTCTATGGATAGAAAGATGTGGATTTTCAACAAAGGATAGCGCAACATCTAATGATTTTTCTGGAGTAGTGACTGATACTGGCCTTCCTGTAATTGTGCAATTTTTTACGCTTCCAGTTTCTTCAAAGCGTTTTATCGTTCGTTGGATAGTTGATTTTGAAATATATTAGTGTTTTCATCACGAAATGTCTCATTAAAAAGCTGCCTTACTTCATTATAGGATCTTTTTCGATTTCTCGGTAACAAACGATTCGACATTGATAGAAATGACTCTATAATCATTGACAAAGTGAGGTATATCGGTACACCTGGATTATACGAGTTGATCTTCAAGAGAATTCCCGATGACGTCGTATACACTGAGGACGATATGCAAAAATATAAGAGCATATTAATAGCGACGAGTGCGCATAAACGCAAATATGATGCGCAAGCTCGATTAAATAGCAACAAGGGATAACAAGTATAAACAAATTATCGCACCGTTGATGTCGATCGAATCGAAAAAGAATAAATCCGGAACGGGAGTATTCATGCCTCGCGCGATGACGCTAACCGACAATAAGATCGATTACGTGCACTGGGACGACCCCAACGAGCTAGTGGATCGGCTACGATTGCTCGACGCTTCGCACCGAGCTGGCCACAACGCTCACGACAACAAGATCCTGTCGATCCTAGAGGAACTTCGCGAAGCCGGCCTTATTATAAATTAAACGGTGTCTCGACGAAACTTATCAGTCGATCGATGTCACTCGCATCGAAAAAAAAAAATGCCTATCAACAAATTTGGATTATTCGAACGGAGAAATGATGCGATCGACACAAGCGATCGTTGGGGTAAAGTGGTGACGAGTTACTTGCGTCAAAACGCTCTGTGTCGCGTCGCTACGGACTATGACGCGAGGTCGCGCAAAATTCGCCGTGTAGCGCAACCTGAGGCCGATACCGATGCAGTCAACAAACTGTACGTGGAAGAATGCGTTAAAACGTTGAAGAATCAACAGAAAGAATCAGACGAGAAGTTGACTGCGTTCGAGAAGGACGTGCGAGCTTTGCAGACTGCGATAAACGAGCTTCGGCGTGCGATTAACACTAATTCAGAAACGGCTATCAACCTGTAATGAGCGGCTGTAGTGAACGGCTTAGGAGCGGCTATTGTACAATTATTGAGCATCTACAAAGGCTTATCGAACATCTACGAAGGGTTATCGAACGCAGTCAACAAACGGTTATCGAACGGCTATCAAACTACAATGAGTGGCAGTGATCGAAGAGGAAACGGCTGCGAACGAGGCTACGAACAATTCAAGAACAGCTGCGAACGAGGTTACGCGCACCTCAAGGACGGCTGCGAACAAGGCTATGAACACGTCAGGAACGGCTACATACGAGGCGGCATACAACTCCGGAACGGCTACGAACGGGTCAGAAACGATTGCCAACGAGGCTACGAACGGGTCAGAAACGATTGTGAACGAGGCTACGGACTACTTAGAAGCGACTGCCAACAGGGTCAAGGACGGCAACAAACGGGTGAAGGACGGCAGTGAACGACTATCGAACGTGTGAGGAACGTCTATCGAACGCCAACGAACGTGCCAGGAACGTCTATCGAACGTCTATCGAACGCCAAAGAACGTCTATCGAACGTCTATCGAATGCCAACGAACGTCTATCGAACGACTATCGAACGTCAACGATGGATCGGCGATCGGGAATAACCGAGGAAGCGAAGAAACAACATAGTTTAGAGAAACGGCAGTTGGTGAACGAACTGCACGCACCGGCGAGAAAAAATTTTCCCCGGAGACACGTCATAGTGCGGGGATACGATGACCTGTGGCAAGCCGACATCGTCGAGATGCGTCCGTATTCTCGTTTCAACAGAGGTTACCACTACATACTCACAGTCATCGATGCGTTGAGCAAGCACGCGTGGGCTGTGCCACTCAAGAGTAAAAGCGGAAGCGAGACAGCTGACGCTATCGCTGAGATAATTCGAGATAACAAGAGGTGTCCGAAAAACATACAGACCGACAAAGGGAAGGAATTTTATAACGCCGACGTGCAACGGCTCGTGCGAAAACATAACTAATCACTATTCTACACATTCGATATTGAAGGCATCGATCGTTGAGCGATTCAATCGCACGCTGAAAAACGACATGTGGAAGATGTTTACTCTGAACGGATCTTACAAGTGGATCCACGCGTTGCCGCGACTCGTATCGGATTACAACGCACGCAAGCATCGAATGATCGGTATGCGACCCGTCGACGTTACCCCCGCGATCGCTGAGACTCTTGACTACGGTGTACAACCGCGTAAATATCGCGGGTCCGGCGAAATTCAAAGTAGGTGACTCGGTACGCGTTAGCAAGTACAAGACAATTTTCGAGAAGGGTTACACGCCAAATTGGACAACCGAGGTGTTTAAGATCGTTAAAGTGCAGCATACTAATCCCGTAAGCTATTTACTCGAGGACTATCGCAAAACATCTATCGCCGGAGCGTTCTACGAGCACGAGTTGCATCGCGCGAATTATCCGGACGTATATCTCGTGGAGAAAGTACTGCGCAGGAGGGGTGACGAGGTTTACGTGAAATGGCTGGGATTTGACAATTCGCACAATTCTTGGATACATAAGGACAATGTGATTTAATTAATCATACAGTGTTTATTTTTCATTTTCAAGAAAAATATGTACAACAATAAAAAATATACATGAAATATATAAAATACAAAAATCTTTATTAATGCATCCTTTCCACAATAATCGTATATAATACAATATATGAAATACATATACAAAATAATATTTCTTCTAATAGTATAATACACACACACACACACACACACACACACAAATATATGTATTAACACATACACATATTTTAATAAATTTATATTTTTTACATGTAGAAATAAACATTTATTTATACACCTTTCGTTGCGCTCCCATCCTTTGACATCTCTCTCTCTCTCGCGATATCTTCGTTGCGCTCTCTCTCTCTCGCGCGTTAATCATAAGTCTCGCGATATCTTCGGCATGTGTCATTGTTCTTTCACGCTATCTCTTTCTCTCTCTCACACTTAGATATAATACGTATAGTAATCTCTCTCTCTCTCTCTCTCTCTCTCTCTCTCTCGCATGCGCTATGATACAAAAATGTACACGGTTAAATAATTTTATATTTTATAAAGTTATCCTATAATGTCCCCACGGTAGAGTATCGGTGGTTTCAGATACGATATACCGCTTATCGTCGTACGGGCTCAGAGCAATTTTCGTCTCGCGGACGGTATATACTTCGTGCAATTTAGATCTTATACAGGACTGTTGTCGCGTCATTTCGATCTGATCGTGCAAACACCGCGTGTAATCGTCGAATGTTATCGTTCTCGCGACGACGTTGCTCTTGACGCCTTTTGCCTTTTTTGTATCCTTTTTCCCGTCCACTCGCAAAGCGTACATTTTTGCTCTAAGCCCGACGAATTCGGTCATTATCGCACCGTTATTTTCATCCTTCATCAAGCCCGGCACTTTTTTATTCACGAGCGGTATACCGTACGCATTGTCCGCGGTATAATCGCTCGTATCGAATCTAGCGATATCGCGCTTCATGTTCTCGTACACATCGACGCACTCGACGTGATATATTAGACTATCCGTGTCGGTGTACATGATCTTACATTTGTCGCGATACAGGGGAGACATGTACTCGTGGTGAAATTCGTACAAGCACGTTTTAGAAATGTCGAGTATACACATACCGACGTAAATGGGTTTATAAAATTTTACTTCCAATTTGTGCAATTCTACGGCGATTAAATTTTCCGAAAAAACGCTTCGACTGTGGAAATTTGGTTTGGCGATCATCGCTTCTGCACCGTATCGTCCGTCCCACTTTGTTAATAATTTTACATCGACGCGATTACGCACATTTTCCATCGTCTTGCCAAATACCGCGTTATTCATCAGTTTATATAAATTTTTTTCAAAATCGTTTTTCGCGAGTGTTCTAAACTGTGTATTTAATTCGATATAACTGCGAAGCCACGGAGATTGTGTAAATTGTAATACGCGATGTATTTTTGTAACGCGAAGGCCGTGTCGCGTACACTGCTGTAGATTACGATAGTGTATGACGTAACGCTTCTTATCGTATAGCGTTGCGAGAAGTTTGTCTTGCCGCTTGCCGGGCGGCTTGTCGCGTGTCGGACAAAACGGTAGGTCAGTGTGCGTATCGTGAAGATGTTGCGGGTACTCGAGATCGACTTCGAGGATATAACCCGTAGGCGAATCTAACGCGATCGATGCTACGTCAAAATTCGACACATCGTCGACCCATCGAAAATCGGCATAAGGCAACGGTTGACACATTGCCCATCCGTATAAATTATTAACGTCAAAATACATCAAGTACGACGATGATTTCGATGAGTCGTACGATTGCATGTACTTGTTATTAGCACGCGCGTATCTGTTGGAACATTGGCTCAGACCACCGCGTATACCGCGTTCGATAAACATGACCATGTCGATGTCGGTAAGCAATTCGAACGTAATCTTTGTATGCTTCAACATGGCATCCCACGTGTATCCGGGGAGAGTATAGTAATACGCGGGGTCGAGTCCGTAACTTTTGATGCAACTATCGCGAAAGTTTTCAAAAATATCGGCTAATAACAAGACGTCGATTTTCAGGTACAAATCGCTATATTCGCCTAGCGTTCGAATGGAGAATCGCGTCCAGATGTTCTCGGCGTGCGCGTAATCGCTCTCGGATATAGTTTCACCGGTCAAGGAACTGTAGAATGATTCGCGCGGTGATAAACATGTATCTTGCAACCTATTTACAGAGTCGACATATTCGTACGGAAAGACGCCTTTCCGTGTTAAAAAACTGAAATTTTCTGCGGATAAATTTGGAAATTGTGAGTGTAAAATTTTGAGTTTATCTTTGTCCAGATAAGATGCCAATTTGTCGAGACTTGCCGTAAGAAATTTATACGAATCGATGAAGCGTAATTTTACATGATTTTTCCGTGATTTTCTTTCGTCTTCCTTACAGTCAACATTTTTCGTAAACGAAATATATTTTTCCTTGGTTATCGGAAGTAATTCGATTTCCCCTTCGAACGCCGTGGCTATATCCTTGATAATAAAATGCGCGTCGTAACCGAATAAATTATGAAAGACTATGGGAATGTAAAAAGATTCTTTGTAATTTAGATTGCAATTTGAGTGCGCGGGACCCCTATATCGCCCAGTCAAATGACAATGATCGCGTACACGCGTATCGTCTTCTTGTGTAAACAATTTTTCGCATATATGACAATGAGTTGCACTATGAAATTTTTCCCACTCTTCGGATGTTAAATCTACCATGGGGACATTTGTTGTTAAAATAGTCTTTACACGTAACGCTAAATTTTTCAGTTCTTCGACGAACCACGCGATACAATCGGTGCTGCGGCGAGAATTATAAACGGATAACGAGCTATCGTGCGAACAGTGTATATAATAAGCTATACTATACACCTTATGATGTTGATAATTTTTTTCTTCCTCAGTCTTTGTCAACGTACATTCCAAATCGGCATAAATCACAAATGGAAGCCGCTCTTTCCTCGTGTAGTTGTTGAACTCGAGCCACTTGTCATTGTCGCTCGGCAATCGGATAGCGCAGTCGTTCATCTCCCCGCAGTCGACCATATGTGACAGCAATTTGTCCTCCGATCCAAAATAGTGCAAGCATCTGTAAAAGAATATTTAAATTAAAGATTTCGGCAATGCATTATATATTTTATAATTACATAAACTATTTAAATTATACGTACCGATCACAGATATATTTTTGATTCTTGTGTTTGCTCAACTGTGAACTGATAAGTCGCGATAGATTTTTGATGCACGTGAAATGTCCGACGCTGTTACCGTCTTCCACGTACAACAAGTTCACATGTTTGTCTTTCTTGTGTTCCGAAAGACGTATCGGCACAATGCTGTTCTCTTTCTCGATGCTGTACACGTTGATCGAGATATTGTTTGCAAGTTCAAATTTTTTTAGTTGGTTCAACGTCATCGGAAACTCAATATTTTGCACATTTAACACTGTCGCGTAATGCGGGTACGATGATTCCCGTTCCGCATTCCTTTCGGCGGGGTATAGTGCGGCCACCACTGCCCACGCGAAACACGCATTGTCTCTGGATTGCACGTTAACCACTGCTTTCTTCGCCGTAATTTCTCGCGGCAATTTAATATAACATCCCGCGCGCATAGAATTATATTTATTTACATTAACAGTCAAGTTCTGTATTTGCGACAATGCCCAACCACTATCGCGTTCCTGAAATTCTTCCAACGATGCTAGAGTGGGCTCGATAACGCGACGCTCGTACCACTCGTGCAAATCGGACGTGCGAAAGAGTTCAAAGTTTCTCGTATTGATACTTTTAATCGCACGCTTATCACCCGACACAAATTCACCGTTGAATATTGTATTCACTTTTACACTGTTGTGTCTTTTTATAACGTCTTGAACTTGCTGGAGCACTATGTCTTTAGCATCCTCGAGAAATTGACGAGGTTCGATATAGTTTGCATTAATCACAGCACCGGTCAGAATACGGCTATCGAACGCGGTATCGATCTCTCGCCAAACGAGTCTTTCCGCGTTATTGTCGCCGCTGTAATCACCACCGCTGGGTATAAACCGTCTCTGCAATCGAGTCTTTGCACCTTCCAGTCGCGCGGTTTTAGCCACCAGAGACTGTCTACTTCCGATCGAGAGTCGCGGATGCTTGACACGGCTGCGTTCTTCGAGCTGTTCGATAAATTCCTCGCAACGCTGCAGCCATGCAAAATACTCGCCCAAGGTGGCAATTTGGCGGGACTGCTCCACCAGGTCGCGTTCAATCTGCTCGATGTTTTCCATGTCTTCCTGTCTTTTTTTCACACTTTTAAAACACTACGTCACAGTTTTCTACGGAGCACTTGTAACAAGTAACTGCTCTTTTCGACCGATCTATGCGCTCTCAATTCGTACTATGGTTCAACACGGTAGCAGTCCTCAATATATATTTCGTCCAACCCTTCCCATCCCTCAGATAATTCTTCGAAATATCTATCGTAGTATTAGATATCTGTTTATAAATTCCAGCGGCCGAGTATCGGCGCTCGTAATTCCGCGTATGGGGGTGGTACCGCCAAAGAATAGGTAATCTTAGCAACCCTAAGATAAAAGATATCGTAGTATTAGTTATCTGTTTATAAATTCCAGCAGCCGGACATCGGCGCTCACCGTAATGCAATATCCACGAAGAAACATGTCCCGACGCGTTAGTCAGCCTCAAATTCTAATCCTCTTCAAAGAAATACCGCTGTTTATATTGTTTATAGGGAGAGCTATTTTGTTCACGAAAACATGTCCCGACGCGTTAGGGTATGTAATATAATATTACTCTTATCATTGCGATAAAATTATTTATCATTGCGATAACCGGGTAATATAATATAATATTACTCTTATCATTGCGATAACATTACTTATCATTGCGATAACCGGGTATGTAATATAATATTACTTGCGATTTGGGGCGAGGGGGTGAGGGGTGAGGGGTACCGTGAGAGATGTTACTTATACAGGGTAAGGGGGTGAGGGGGGTACCGGGAGGTCCCCGCGTGACGTCATCACCCCTCTCCCCCGCGTGACGTCATTACCCCTCTCCCCGCGTGACGTCATTACCCCTCTCTCCCCCCGCGTGACGTCATTACCCTCTCCCCCGCGTGACGTCATCACCCTCTCCCCCGCGTGACGTCATTACCCCTCTTCCCCCTTCCCCCGCGTGACGTCATTACCTCCCCGCGTGACGTCATTACCCCTCTCCCCGCGTGACGTTATCCCCCCCCGCGTGACGTCATTACCCTCTCCCCACCCCCCGCGTGATGTCATTACCCCCTTCCGCGTGACGTCATTACCCCCGCGTGACGGCATTACCCCCCCCCCCCCGCGTGACGTCATTACCCCCCGGCGTGACGTCATTACCCCCCCGCGTGACGTCATTACCCCTCTCCTCCCCTTCCCCCCGCCCCTCACCCCCTGAGATCCCCGAGTTAGAACCCGCCTTGTATACCTACTAATTGTTAAAAGTAAAATTATTGCATAGAACATTATAGGAATAAACTTACTCATTAAGAGACAAGCGACCGAGTCTCATCCAGCGATAAGTTAGTGGGACCGCCGATGGTCCGACACGACAGCCACAACTTTCCTCCCTAGTAAAATAAAATTATCAATATCAAATAATTATGTTATTTCTTACAATTAAATCTTAATTAGCATACATATACATACATATATATATATGTACATACTACAACAAATATTTTATAATATAAAACAATTGTAATTATGATAGTTACAACATCAGAACCTATTAAATCATAACATTAACTAAGTCATGCAACCATATAATGAATAAAATGCCACTTTTGAACGCGACATGCTAGAGGATCCGTTCAAATTTTATCTAATAGAGCTCAAAATTTTATATTAAAAATACATATATGCAAATAAATAATTCTGATGATTAAAATACTATCATAAAATTTTTATCCTTTTAAAATAAATTAATAAGCTCGGCAAGCGTCCCCACTACTTTCACGCGACAGCGCTCCCACTACGCCACAACCCGCTTGATGGAAAAGGACAGCTATAGCGATGAATAGTGGCCTGGCCGCCCACGCCTAGGAGCGCACGCATCTCCCTACCACAACGAATGCCCGTACGGAGTGGGGACCAGAGGGTACCTTAGGGAACGCAGTGTTACGTCCCGCAACGAAAAAATTTCAAAACCTCACTTATAACAATATAACCTGTATCAACTTTTTTATCTTATATAATATTCGCGTAAATAATCACTATAAACTCATAATATATATATAAGCAACACGAGTTATACATATACGAGAGTTTAATACTAAACCGTTTTCATGTAGCCAAAGTACTAGTAATTACCGGTACTAACCGAAACGTATAAGGAACCTACCCTACATAACCTCTATATGTAATTATATAATCGCTATAAATTCATTACACGTTATATGTAATCACTATAAATATATATATATATTCACTTAATATTCATACTATTTAGTTATACTATATAACTAAAATATCAACGAGATCATTAGTATCAACCGAATAGCTGACCTTATATATATATATATATATATATATATATTACTCAGACAAATTAGTTAATTTCTCGGATTAATCATTCACATATAAAACTAGGAATCAATGATCAAAAATACCCAGTTATTACATACACGTGTCACAAAATCTCGAGTATCGACAATAAATTACTAATATAGCATCTAGCCAGATGTAATGGCCAGATGTTACGATATATAGGCAATACTAACCAGGCCAAGCGATAATTATATAAGGAATTATTATTAATCAGCCATATTCAGGATGGAAATAAATCTAATACTTTATTTCCAAAGAAAAATCAATAAACCATTCTGAATAACGCACCTTTGTTAAAGGCATTTGCGACAAATTAAATACAAATCATTATATGAACTTTATCACAAAATCCTACTATTCTACCCAACCGAAAATACTTAATTAATAATTAGTGGAATAATAAATACAATGTTTTGAAAATTAGACGTATAACCTTGTTAAATTTTCCGAGGTTAACGTCAAAGCCACAATGCGCAACCGCAAAATACGCTATGCAAATATACGTATTCATCACTATAGGGATCCATGAGACTTCCATAGCGACGAAATATGGGAAGGCCATCTAATAAACATCATTCTCCATCTGAAAATTATAGGGCAATATTAGAAACAATTCATTAAGTCTTTTCTTCTTTTGCCTGATCACACTTTATAAACTATATATATAGTCACGTTAAAGTCATTCATAAAATATTACAAATAATACAAAAATATGTTATAAAAACCATGCTATTATATATATATACTCTATATATGATGACCCTCAATTAATCAATATATTATAAAGTAAATATAGAATGAACAAAAACGATACTACATAGTATCGACAATAACCCAAAAATAATAATATATATATATATATATATTTCAAAATAAGATAAATATATTTGTTATATTAAACATTATTATAATTAACCCCCAGTAAAAGGAAACATAAGTTTAAATCCGTGTCAAATATGGACAAATTCAAATAATTCACAGTGTCAGAGCAATAATATAACAAAAAAGACATCTTTATATATGCTCACTACAAGGGCTTGTAGGAAAAACCAGCGCGAATTGAAAATCTACCAAATGATACTCACCTAAAATCCGTTAATAAATAATCTCATAAGCCCATGCCGATCCTTTCAATTAAATAACGTAACCAAGTCACCATAAGAAGGATGCAGCAATTATATATATTGAAATCTGAAAATTTATATGATTAATTGATACTTAGATAAATAAGGATATAATTCACAATAAAAAACGATAATAAATGTTCTCAAAGAAATCATAAGAAACTATCAATAATAAAAAAGAAATTATCACATCAATGTTTTACATACGTATAAAATTTTAATTATCATTGAACAACATATATATATCTACTTTGATTATTTAACAATTAAAATACAAAAACAGTTAGTAACAAGTAAATAATAATCCTTTACAAACAACAAGCCTCTTCTAAAAATTAACGATTTAAATATTTCTTAACGAATAAATTAATCAATTATATACGAAAAATTTATATAAAATATTATTATCAAACTGCTCAAGAAATAGATTTAAAATTTTATCGTCAATGGAAAACCTTCCACAAAATTGCCTTGAATAATGTAACTGTGGTCGTGACGACGTTCAGTATGAAGCCGTATACAAATATTGCCGTAAAGCTCTATTACTTTATATATACAGCATAATAAATATAATATGTACAAGAATATAGATACATACATATATATATATGCATACATATGTGCTCAGTTTAATTATGTAACCATTTAAGAAAAGGAAACATTCATTAATAAAGTATTGAGACACAATGTAACGAGGTAATAAGATACATATACACATATAAATACGTGTCTTTACGAAAGAAAATACCCTGTCGTGAAACAAACCCCTACATATATATATATATATATATATATATATATACGAAAAATAAAATTAATAAATTATCGCAACTAAATAGTAAAGGCAAAAGAACCAAAAACGCTGAACATATTGCGTAAAAACAAAATAATTAATTAACAAAGAAGTTACATATTAATGGGAGCGCATAGCTCATACATAGTAAGTATCGCAGAGATTAGTAAAAGAGTTCTGTCGACAGACGTTTCGACCTGACTCCAGGTCCTTTTCAATGTTCAAAACTATATATATGCAAGAAAAATAAGTAGTAGCAAATTAAAATAGATATTAGAATTTAAAGTCATCACACAGAGTCAAAGAAATAAAAATAAAAATGAACAGAGAATCTATCATATCTTATACAGCTTTGAAATTGAAAGAAAACGGATAGGTATATACACAAGTCAAAAGTATTACAAAATCCATGATATAGTAACGGAAAAAATAATAACGGAAAAATACGAGCAACGGCCCGACGCAAAAATAGGAAGCTCACCTTGCCAATGTCCTTTTCTGTGACGCTATTATGATCCACGCAACCAAGAGCACTCCAGAAATTATAACGTGCCACAGAAAGAAAATATGAAATGCCTCGGAGCCAAAAGAAAAAATGCATAAAATGCAAGCGTTTGTTAGTGCAAGGGGGAAAGGGCACCCACAAGAGAGCGTGTATCTGAAATAATAAAGCACAAGCAGAGCGACCACATCTTACGTCGAAAACGCATGCTCACTGTTGTGCCCGAACCGCGGAGGACGGGTCTTCGGGATCGTTCGCCCAAAGGATTAGAATCCAAGCAACGAATGAGACACTCCGTACTTGATAGTAAAGGAATATATTTCAGTCGTTCTTCTTACACTGTGCTTACACTACTTTGAAATCTATTTACGTTACAATAGCTTGATGTTGATTTCGACACGGTATTGCTTGACGATTCGGCAGTCAGTCAATCCGGTCACTTGACGAGTCTGATGAGTCCGACTGATGATTTCGTGGTCGGTTTATATATCGTTTGCTTATTGAGGAAAGGATGAGGTGTCCTCGAGTCGGAGTGCGGTTCGTGCTCCGTGCTCGATTTTATTATGCTTACTCAGCTTTGATCGTGACCTGCTATTCTTTTCGTCACGTCTTGTTTCTATTTCCTAATATCTCTTATTTAATATTAACTTATTTACTTTTATTGTTTCTGTCGGCTTCAGCTTATTTAATTAAATTATTATTTATAATAATGGTAATTGATTAATTATTCCGTCGGGTTACGACATCCTTCCCTCCTTGGGAAAAGAAAATTTACTAGGGTAAATTTTCTTTACCTGTTTACATTTTTATTTTTGCTTATATTTATTTTAATATAGTATTGCTGTGTCGCTTGGTAATGTGTCTGGTTGGTAGGGTCTGTCATAGATACGTTCCCTTGATATTCGCGGTATGTTTGTCGGGTTCAAATTTACGTTGACTGGTGTCCTCTTTTTTGCTAGACTCCTTTTTATCGCGTAAATTATTGCTATAAGACTGATTATTGTTATTGTTCCTGTGATACTTGAGATTACCGGGTATATTATGTGTGTTCGTATCTGTAGGTTGTCTTCGTCTATTTGTTTGTCTATGTCAGACAGTGTTTTGCTAAGCTCTATTAATTCTGATGGACTTTTTATTATTTTTCGTAATTTAATTTCCTCGATTTTATTTAGTAGTTTGCCTACTTGATTTTGTGGCGTTAATGTTAAATTGTAATCTGGTATGTGTGTTTTGATATATGTTACAGGTATAGACTTTTTTGTTCTTATTATTACGTCGGGTGTTAAGATTTTACATTTTCCTTTAATCGTTAACTGTCCCGTTCTATCAATCTCGACTTTCCGTGTCGTCTCGTTTTCGCACGTTATCTCTATTTGCTGTTTCGCTCGCGTGGAATATATCCATGTGTTCGTGTTACTCGACGTTATCCATATCGTTGTGTTTGTGTGTATGTATCTTATGTTACAGTTATCTGTGTGTTTCCCTAGTTGTACATATGTTTGGACTTCGCATAGCGCTTGATCGTCTATATGATGTATTGGATAATTTTGCTCGCATACATATTCGTTATTATATCGCATACATTTTTGTAATTCGTTTTCCGTGGTTGTAAAATACGTACGGCTGTCCATGTCTACCGCTATTATGGGTTGATTTATTTCTATACATACAAATGTGTTGTTTTGTTTGTGAGTGGGTAGAGGTGTTACTTTTATTATATCGTATGTGGGGTACATAATTTGTGGAAGTTTTATTATCGTGATTATGTTTTCGTTATCGTAGTATGCGCTAATTGTTAAAAATTTTTCGATTGCTCCCCAGTTTTCTTGTGCGATTTGAAATGGGAAATGCGTTCCCTGCGGCACTTGCGTTGCTATTTCCTTAAGGTTATCGATAATTATTTCGATCGGAATTAATCTTATATTTATTATTCCATTTTTTGCGCTGGTTAGGTGAGCGATAATGTCTGTTATATCGATTATTAGATCTTTGATGATTGCGTTTAATACGATGAAATGTTCGTCCATCTCCTCTTGATATCCAAAGTTTTTTGTTATTTGTAGCCAACTTGTCGCATTTTTTTGTTATGTTTAAGAATTTTTCTTCGTTTTCCTGTATGATTTTTTCTGATTCATCCACGTGTGCGATAGTTGCGTTTAATATTTTTACTTGAATTTTTTAATGCGTGCTGCAGCGTTTGTTGTTTTCCTTTCAATAGATTCAATTGTTCATTGATGATTTTTTCGTCATCGGCGTCCATTGTGCCGAATAGTGTTTTCGCTATTGTTCCGAGGCCTTTTACTAGCCCTACTTCGTGGGTTTTTTCGAAAACTCGTACGTTTTCTTTAGTCGTGTTAGTAACGCTGCTGCTTTTTTATATTCTTTTTCTGAGGTGCTCTTTTGCGAGTTGATTACTTGCTCTCAATCTTTCTTTTAATTCTTGAGCGTAATCATCATAATTATATGTTGGTTTCGGTGGTTTTGTTAATGCTGTCGGGATTTCGGCTTGGTGCCCGTACACTAATTCAAAGGGTGTAAATCCTGTAGCAGTATGCGGCGTCGTGTTGTATGTAAACATCGCGAATGGTATCCATTCATCCCAGTCCGTCTGGTCTTCATTTATATAGTGTCGTAGATATTCGGCTAATGTTCTGTGCGATCGTTCTAGTGCGCCGTTACTTTCTGGATGATAAGCAGTTGTTTGAATTTTATTTATTTTTAATAGTTTGCACGTATTTTTAAATATTTCGCTAAGGAAATTCGTTCCCTGGTCAGTTAAAATTTTTTCCGGTATTCCGTGTTCCAGTATAATTTTCGTAACAAATTCCTTGCTAATAGTATTCGCTTCTTGATTTGGAATCGGAATAGCCTTACTAAATTTAGTTAAATTGTCTTGAAAGGTTAGCAAATATTTATTTCCATTAGTAGTGATTGTCAGCGGTCCGACTATATCTAGTGCGCATTTTTCAAAAGGTTTATTAGGCGTGTCCGTGATTATTAACGGTACTTTATTTTTTCGCGATAATTTATTCTTCTGGCAAGATTCGCATTTTGCTATATATCGTTCGACGTCTTTTGTTAGACCTTTCCAGTTATGCTGGAGTCTAATTCTTTTTATTGTCCGCTCGATTCCTTGATGTCCTCCTATAGGTGTATCATGGTATTCGGCTAAAATTTGTTTTTTCTCCTCTTCTGTATATGTTTTTGCTTGCTCTTCTTCTTCTTCTTCTATGTTTAGAATTTCATTTTTATGTACGGGTCCCGGTATCGCGTTGCGACTTAATGCGTCGGCATTCGCGTTTGCTCGTCCGGCCTTATGTATGATTTCGTAGTCATATTCTTCTAGTTTTAATCGCCATCGGATTAATCTTGATCCGGGGTCATTCACATTAAATAACCATATTAGCGGTTTGTGGTCAGTTATTATTTTAAATTTTGTTCCGTAAACATATGGTCTGAAATGTTTTACTGCCCAAACAATAGCTAATAGTTCCTTCTCGGTTGTATTGTAATTTTGTTCCGCCTTTGCCAGTATTCTGCTGGCGTAAGCGATCGGTCGGTCGTTGCCTATCTCTCCTTGCGACAACACTGCTCCAATCGCATAGTCGGAGGCATCAGTGGTCACAATAAATTGCTCGGTGAAGTCAGGATATCTTAGCACTGGTGCAGTCATTAATTTTTCTTTTAATGTTTCAAATGCTGATTGCTGCTCCGTTGTCCATTCGAATTTTTCTGTTTTCTTGGTTAATTTTGTGAGCGGCTTAGCGATTCGCGAGAAATTTTCTATAAATTTCCTGTAGTATCCCGCTAGCCCTATAAAAGATTGGATGTCTTTTATTTTTCTGGGAGTCGGAAATTCTTTTATTGCCGTTAGTTTTGACGGATCGGGTGATATCCCATTTTCTGAAATTATATGTCCCAGATAAATCACTTCCTTGCGCAGAAATTCGCATTTATCGGGTTGCAACTTTAGATTGAATTTTCGTAGTTTTTGTAATATTTCTTTAAGTCGTTTATTATGTTCTTCTAAGCTTGATCCGTATATTACAATATCGTCCAGATATACCAGGCACCTAAGTCCTTGTATTCCTGTTAAGACGGAATTCATCAATCTTTGAAATGTTGCTGGTGCATTCTTTAATCCGAACGGCATTCGATTAAATTCGTAATGTCCGTAGGGCGTTGAAAAAGCTGTTTTGTTTTTATCCCTCTCAGCCATTGGGATTTGATGATATCCTGATGCTAAATCTAGCGTGGTGAAATATTTTGCATTTCCCAGTTGATCTAGGATATCTGTTATATTAGGTAATGGAAATGAATCGCCTATTGTTAAATCATTTAGCTTCCGAAAATCTATGACTACTCGGAGCTTCGGTTTCCCGGATGCGTCTGCTTTCTTCGGTACCACTAACAATGGTGCATTCCATTGACTTGTGCTAGTCCGAATGATTTTATTTTTTAACATTTCATTAATTTGTCGATTGACTTCTGTCTTATGTTTCTCTGGTAAGCGATACGGTTTCACGTTCACCGGCGCGGTGTCGGCACGCGTGTTTATCTCATGCTCTATCGTCGCGGTGCATGTCAGTGGTTCTCCTTCTAAGTGGAATATATTGTGAAACTCTTCGCAGATTTTTAAAGTGTCTGCCTCTCTTCCGTATTTAAATGTTGCGTTCGCAGTAATTGTCAGATTTGCTGTTTACGGGGGATGATATTTTTAATTTTTTCCCTCGATATTATGTTCAATTCTTCCGTATTTCTCTCCATGTCTTCCAACGCGACTATCGGAGTGGGTATTTCAATTATGTTATCCGTCGTATTTATCATGCTTACAGGACATGAAAAATTTTTTGAGTCCACCAGACAGCTTCCGATATAAACTCCTGGTGTTGTTTCTTCAGCTCGGACTATCCCTATCCGATTGTGATTGGCTGCGGCGCGTATAATTGTTTCGCTACGGGGTTTCAGAATTATTTTTCTGCATGGATGTAGTTTTAAAGTACTACCCTTTATTTTTATTTGATTGTGTTTGTAGTCGCAGGTTGCTGTTTGTTTTTTAAGAAAATCTATTCCTAAAATTCCTTCATGCTCTATTGCTATGTCATCCTTTACGACATAAAATGCATGTTTGATTGTGTTTGTTGATTTTAATTGTCGCGTATATTTTCCCTAGTGTGTACACTCTATGTCCACTGATTCCTGTGAGTGCAATTTTCTTTTCGTATACGGGTGCATCGTCCTTTAAATTTTTTAATTTAATCAGGGAAATTGTTGATCCTGAATCGTACAGCATATTTATTGTTTCGCCTTTTACCTCACGGATTGGTAGAGATACTTGTAGCAACTCATCCTTGGCGGAGGTGTGTGTATTTTTAACATGTGCTATGCGATACTCCAAAGCAGGCCGCGATTGTTTCTTTCTCGCTTTCTCCTGTTCTTCTTCGCTATCGCTCGAAGAGTCAGTGCTCTTTTTCCTCTGTCTATACGGTCTTTTGCTCACGTATGCTTTCTTTATGTTTAATTTTATTAACTGGCTTGGAATTACGGTTATTATTGTTATTTATTTTAGGGTATCCGTTCAAATTCCAGCATTCCTCACGGGTGTGTCCTATCTTTTTGCAGTACTTGCAAAATTTATTCAAAGTATTTATCCGCGGATTTTTCCCTGGTTTCGGTAACGCGAATTTACTATTTCGACAGTCGCGTCCGTAATGTCCATTTTTTCCGCATTTATAACATTGGATACTCGGATCCTTATCTGTTCGCGTCGATTTTTTATCATTTTTATTTGAGGAACCGTAAGCTCGGGTGGCTGTTGGTCCGATAAGTTTTTCTTCCGCGTTTGCGCCGTTTATTGCTTCTTGGAGCGTAGTATATCTTTGTGCACGCACGAGAATTTTTAATTCATCTCGCAATCCAATTTGATAATTTATTAACGCTTGCCTTTTAATTGTCTCCTGGATTGCTTTTTTGAAGGAAGGTGAGCGTTCTTCTCCTTCCACCATGGATTCATATAGTCTCATGGCTAATTTATCAACGCGTTGCCCGAAAGCGTAAGCGGTTTCACCCGATTTCTGCTTTAGAGAATTAAACTCTATTTGTAAATGTGTCGTGCTGTGTTTTGCCTGATAGCAAGTTTCAAGTTGCTGTTTTAATTCTTCGAACGTTTGTACGTCTCGTGTCTCGAAATCCTGCATAGCTTTACCCTTTAATTTGGTATAGAGGATTGCCTGCATTAATGATTCTTCGTCTGCGGGATTTATATTTTGTACCGCGTATGTACAGGCATTTAAAAATTCTTGGAGTTTATGGCGCGAAGTTCCATCGAATTCTGGGATCATTATTCGCGCTTCCTTCAATGGTAAGTAGTGTGGCGCGGTGCTACGTCTATATCTTATATCTCGTTCTGTGCGACCGTACGTTATGTCGAGGGGGACGTCATTTGGATGTGCTCGTACTTCATTAAAATTTCCTCGCAAGGTGTGCATTTGTTCGCGTAGGTCCCTCATTTCTCCTTGCATTTCGCGAATACTGTGCACGAGTTCGGCTAACAAGATATTACTCGTGCCCTCGGCCGGCTGACCTGCGTCCTCGTAGGTCGCGGCAGCCGTTTGTCCGGCTTGTGTACGCAAGCGTTCGATTTCTCTATCGACGGCGTCGGGTTGGATGTTATCCATATTTCTTCCCGGATTTGGCTCGAAGATACTAAGATCGACGGAGAGTGGCGAATAATTCCGTCTGCAAGTGACTCGACTCACACTTCGTATGTTTCGTTCAAGATTATCGTTATTATCTAACTCGTGGGATTCGGATGCTTCGGAACTAGAATAGTGACCTTCTAAATTTTTTCGCACGCTATTTCGTATGTCACGGGCAGCTTCTTCTGCTACTCGTATTGGCGGTATTAACCCTAGTCTATTTGCCAATCGCACTGGCTCGCTTAAAAATCGCGGGCTTTGGAATCGAACTTGTTTTACTGGTTCTGACATTTAGTTTATAAAGTCTGACTTACAGTAGTAGTAGTACGGTGGATCGCATGGTCGCTTATCGGTTCGCTCGACTGCTGACGCTGCTAGTATTATGGGTCGTTGTCCGTCGGTGCTGCGCTGCTCGTTGGCGGTGTGTTGCTTTGTCGTAGGTCGTGGATAGGTGTTGGTCCTTGAGTTCTGGTGCTCTTTTCACTTACAGCTGCTTGACAGTGATCCTCTTTCACTTATAAGTCGAGTGGTCTATCTGCTTCAATATAGCAGTTGCTCCGTCCGAGTTAGTAATTTCGTATATTTTTCTTTTGGTCGCCCCTGTTTTGTTGATTGAGGTAGGTCAATTCCTCATCGGGTTGCAGTCCGGTTATTACCTCGTTATATCGGGTGTCCAGGAAGTTCTGCTTTATAGTAGTGGATGTGTCACGACGTATTTTATCTCCTTTGTCTCACTTGATGCTGGCGGATCCCACCGCTGCCACCAATTAATGTTGTGCCCGAACCGCGGAGGACGGGTCTTCGGGATCGTTCGCCCAAAGGATTAGAATCCAAGCAACGAATGAGACACTCCGTACTTGATAGTAAAGGAATATATTTCAGTCGTTCTTCTTACACTGTGCTTACACTACTTTGAAATCTATTTACGTTACAATAGCTTGATGTTGATTTCGACACGGTATTGCTTGACGATTCGGCAGTCAGTCAATCCGGTCACTTGACGAGTCTGATGAGTCCGACTGATGATTTCGTGGTCGGTTTATATATCGTTTGCTTATTGAGGAAAGGATGAGGTGTCCTCGAGTCGGAGTGCGGTTCGTGCTCCGTGCTCGATTTTATTATGCTTACTCAGCTTTGATCGTGACCTGCTATTCTTTTCGTCACGTCTTGTTTCTATTTCCTAATATCTCTTATTTAATATTAACTTATTTACTTTTATTGTTTCTGTCGGCTTCAGCTTATTTAATTAAATTATTATTTATAATAATGGTAATTGATTAATTATTCCGTCGGGTTACGACACTCACTTAAAAAAATAATTACAATAAAAATCAGACAAAACCACCATATGATGCTCATAATATCACTCAATAGAAATAATGGTAATCGCACGCAAAGTTAGAGTTGCAAAACGCAACGGAAAGATACAGCGAAAAGTTAAATTCCTGAAAGATAATCCAGATATTATTATTACGCGTGCAGATAAGGGTAATTCGACGGTAATTTTGGATAAGGAAACCTATCTCTCCAAGATGCTGGATATGCTCTCTGATTCACAGACTTATGAAATGGTTAATAAAGATCCAGTGAAAAGAATTACTCGGGATCTCACGAGCCTGTTGTCGAGATGGAAAAAGAAGAATTATATTTCCGATACCACTGCGAAATCATTGTCTTTGAGCGACTGCATGCTTCCCAGGGCCTACGGACTTCCAAAGATCCATAAACCTAATTGCCCCCTCAGAATTATTATTTCATGTATTGATAGTCCTTTACACTCCTTTGCAACGTATCTACACAATATTCTATATAACAATCTTCCCAGACCCGCGAGTCATATTACTAATAGTTATGAACTGGTGAAGAAGTTGAGTGATGTGCACATAGACGACCAAACAAAATTGTTTTCTCTTGATGTAGTATCTCTCTTTACTAACGTTCCGTTGGATTTGGTTGTTGGATGTATTGCAAAGAAATGGCATTTATTGAAAAATAAAATCAAAATCCCTTATTCTGAGTTTATCGTTGCATTGAGGCTAATCATGAACTCTACCTTTTTTAAGTTCGACGGTAAGGTCTACAAACAGATCTTTGGCACTCCGATGGGCTCCCCCCTCTCTCCTATCTTGGCGGACTTAGTAATGGAAAAACTTGAAGAAACAACTCTTCTCCGTTTACCTTTCCATATTCCACTGTATGTTAGATACGTTGATGACATTGCCATAGCAGCTCCTGCTTCCCTCATTCCTGATATCTTAAATATGTTCAATTCCTTCCACAAAAGATTGCAGTTCACAAGTGGTCCCAGATATCAACTCTCTGAATTTTTTAGACATCACAATCATTGTCAATAATGAACATCTTGAGTTTAATTGGTTTAGAAAACCGACCTTTTCAGGCAGATTTTTGAATTTTTTCTCTGGCCATCCTTTAATACATAAAAAGGGAGTTATTATAGGATTAGTTGATAAAGTTTTTAAACTTTCACATCCTCGTTACCACACGGAAAATTTAGTGAGTGTGATTAACACTCTTCTCCATAACAGCTATCCGATAGAATTTATTTTTACAACGATTCACAATAGAATAAAATATTTGATCCTAAATAGTAATATTCCAGAGTCTTCCTCTCAAGCTACCACCTCTCCAGTTCCATCTTTCTTCACGATTTCATATATAAAAAATTTTTCTGAGAGATTTTATGGTCTGGCAAAGAATTTAGAAAAAACTCTGGCTTTCACTGTGAATAACAAACTAAACACCGTTGTTAAATTGCAGAAGGATTCTCTCACTAAGATGCAACATTCTAACATTGTCTACAAATTAAGTTGCAGTAATTGTGAGGCCTCATATGTCGGCCAAACAAAAAGACAGCTAAAAACCCGTATCAGCGAACATGAAAAAAATATTAACCTGAGAGACGAAGACTTGAGTGTCATTTCCATTCACAGATTACTGGGCCACGACTTTAATTGGAATGAAGCCAAAATTTTAGACAAAGAACCATCTTATAAAAAAAGAATCGTATCAGAAATGTTGCATATTACACAGCAAACGTTTGGTCTCAACATTCAGAGTGACACAGAAAAATTAGATAAATCATATCTCTCTGTACTCAATAAATGCCAGTGATGTTAGTTAGGCATCTTTTAAAGTTTCCCGCCCGATAGTTCTGCGCGCCATCTATTCTTATTCACCTCTTCTGGTGATTCCCGTGTTTGCCGCGTTCGCGGTTGTGTTCGGCACTCTTCCCGCCTTCCGCCTTCCTCCCCCCTTCTCCTCCTTGTTTGTCCGCCATGTCGCCGGCTCTTTGTTCACTGCGTCGTAGATCGCCGGGATTGTTTGCTTGATACTTTTCGCTGTATCTTTCCGTTGCGTTTTGCAACTCTAACTTTGCGTGCGATTACCATTATTTCTATTGAGTGATATTATGAGCATCATATGGTGGTTTTGTCTGATTTTTATTGTAATTATTTTTTTAAGTGAGCATGCGTTTTCGACGTAAGATGTGGTCGCTCTGCTTGTGCTTTATTATTTCAGATACACGCTCTCTTGTGGGTGCCCTTTCCCCCTTGCACTAACAAACGCTTGCATTTTATGCATTTTTTTTTTGGCTCCGAGGCATTTCATATTTTCTTTCTGTGGCACGTTATAATTTCTGGAGTGCTCTTGGTTGCGTGGATCATAATAGCGTCACAGAAAAGGACATTGGCAAGGTGAGCTTCCTATTTTTGCGTCGGGCCGTTGCTCGTATATTTCCGTTATTATTTTTTCCGTTACTATATCATGGATTTTGTAATACTTTTGACTTGTGTATATACCTATCCGTTTTCTTTCAATTTCAAAGCTGTATAAGATATGATAGATTCTCTGTTCATTTTTATTTTTATTTCTTTGACTCTGTGTGATGACTTTAAATTCTAATATCTATTTTAATTTGCTACTACTTATTTTTCTTGCATATATATAGTTTTGAACATTGAAAAGGACCTGGAGTCAGGTCGAAACGTCTGTCGACAGAACTCTTTTACTAATCTCTGCGATACTTACTATGTATGAGCTATGCGCTCCCATTAATATGTAACTTCTTTGTTAATTAATTATTTTGTTTTTACGCAATATGTTCAGCGTTTTTGGTTCTTTTGCCTTTACTGTTTAGTTGCGATTTTTATCATAAGAACCTTTTAATATTATTTCAGTATTTAATAAATTATCCTTCTAAACGTTATACCAAATCTTCATTAATATCGTTGGCCAAATATGAATATACAAAATTTTAATTATTATGGACTAATATATATATATATATACTACTTAATTACAAAATGTAAAAACTGATGGCAACTTTTTGAAATCCAATTGTTTCGATCCTCGTTCAGCTCCCATGGACCCATGCGTGCAAGTATATGCATATTCTTTATTGGAAAACGGTTTTCCTTGAAGCCTCAATATCTGAAAGATATAATAAATAAGTAAAAGAAATTCATTCTAAAAAATTATTGAATACTTAACAACATGCACAAATATACATAATTATAAATAAATAAGTAATGAATGAAATATATAAAATCAATTAAAGTTCGGCACTCATGAATAATAATTATCATCCAAAGCAATATGTTAATATCGCCTTATATAATTTTGATTACTGACAGTAATAATAATAATAAAATAATCACGATTGAACATTATGGAAAATTTCATTACACTGTCGAATGCTTATAAGTCTTTTCATATACGTATATTCCATGCAATAATTCAAATAAAATTCCATTACATAATAAATTATACAAAATCTAATTTTTATCCATTGATCATTACCAAATAATATATATTTTTCGATCTGACAATTTAGTTGTGAAATTTTATACAATTAAAATGCAATAAAAGAGCGATAATAACCAAACAAAAACCATTTCCATTATGTGAAAAGCTCAACACTATTTAACACATGACCAGAAGTTGTCAAATTCAATACATTTGAATAATATTAAAATATTCCAAAACTTATCCGTAATTAGAGGAGCATAAAGCTATACACCATGGCCAGCTGATCACATGTGAGTATTTTGATCCGCTCCAACAATAGTCTAATAAACGTTCTATATTGTCGATTAAAATACAGCTAGGCCATACATGGTACGCATCCTTGAGTATCCTCCATACGGAATGATGTTTTGCAAATATCTGAAAAATATAATAATTATATAAGACGAAAATATAAGAAAGAAAACATTTATAATATCATTAAATAAATATTCTTAAAATACTTACCCAAATCCTAATAATGAATTGAATACCTTCCCTCCATAGGCAGCCTGTCGTAAATAATCAGTAAATTCCAAGTCTTGAAAGCTGAAAAACAAAATAACAAATAATATCCGATCAAGTAGAAATTTAATCCAACATAAAAAAAAATATATATAAAATATAGAACTCAATCCAAAACCATTATTATAAAATCTTAAACAAAAAATTATAAAAAAAAACAGTTTAATACCTTAAGTACATAAATAATGAAATCGAACAGCGAAAGAAATATATTAAGTCCATATGATAAATTTTGGAAACAAATATAATATATTATTAATAGGTACAAATAATTAAGTTTCCGACTTTATAAAACTAGTAATACAAAATAAAAATCATAACACTTTACTACATGCGGAATAATAAGTCACCCGGTACACATAGCCTCATTGTCCACTGGGTGTCTCGACATTCCCATCGCCTAACGAACCTGCTATACAGGAAAATAAAATATATTTATTAGTGAAATGTCCTCAGAAATACACTTCAATAATAATCTACACGCGAATCCACATTTAAAAACACAATACTCAATTATAAATATAAAATATATATATATATACATTTAAATATACCTACCGAATGCATTTCAAACGTAGCAGCCTTATTAAATACTTGAAGAGAGCTCGTTTCGTACACATATTATCCATGAAGAATCCATGGGCTTGTGCTTTTCCAAATATGTGTATATACATACACTTACATAAAACCTGCATAAAAGAAAACCACATTTTAATGAATCAATTAACAATAAATAATAACACCAACAATAGCTATTAAACCCCCCCGAACATACAACAGAACATAATCAAACGATTAAACAAATCAAGATATATATACATGAGATCTCAATAAGTGGTACGCGAAAGTGAGAGAGACCGCGCTATCGGCTGGCCCGCGCGAACAAGAGAGACAGCATTATACATAATTCAGTATGAAAGAATTAATGAGAATTAAATCGCGAGACAAACTCTGACAGACTTGTCACTCTTGTTATTAACATAAAAACATGCAATTATTAATTAAAAAAAAAATAATTATTATAAAAAAAATAAAAAAAAATAAAATATTTTTTTTATATAATAATAAAGGTACATATATAAACATTATACAAATATATGTACATATATACTTTCTAAATATATTATGACTTTTAATTAATAAACTTACCAAATAAACACCTGCGAATAATCCACACAACCTCAAAATTCCTTCAACACTGCATATCATCCAATGGTTCAAGCCTGCCTGTCATCCGCAAATAATCCATTGGGCCGCATCCTTTTAAATATTTACATAAGGTTACCTAAATAAATAAAGAAAACACCAATTAATAAATGACATACCTAATTTTATACGCACGACCTGGCACATTGAATTAAACGCACAGACTAAGTCCAGCGTGCCGCACTATCTCCCCTTTTGCCGGGTTATCGCCCCTATTGTTTGCACCCCCCGGGCCGGGTTTAAGAAAAAGGGGACAAAAAAAGGCATGCATGAATATTACGAAGAGCGCCTTCTTATTGCGAGCGTAATAAATTATTATAAACTATAAAAGAATATATATATATATCAAACATCCATATTATTGACTAGGAAAATTTGACAGTAACACATTTACATATATATATATTGTTACGTCCCCAGTTCCTCAGGACTGGCCTGGAAGTCTTACTTTCCCAGTTGGACGCAATTAATCTCTCAATTTGTTTTAGGGCAACCTGCTTGGCCGGCTATACCCTGGGACGCCGAGAGATTGAAGGTCTATTGTGCTTGGCAGAGAGGATTCTTGGTGGAGAATAAATAAACATTCATATTTTGGTTTTGTTTCTAAATATATTTTTCTTTAACGAGATACAATTTGAATATCCTTTTTTACTCTTCCCTTGGGTAACCATACGATGCGGGTAGGAAGTGAGAGTATTCGATTCTAATGGTTGAGAAGGGTCTCTCAGGGGTAGCTATGGAAATTTCCAAGGGCTCAAAGGGGTTTAGATCCTCGTATACCACGGGGGAATAGCTAGGAGGGCTAGTCAGGCCGTCTTCTTCAGGACAGTAGTTGTATATGGGGGCTATGTCGGGGTGATGGAATATCTCTGGGATGGAAGCAGTCTCCAAGTTCTGGTTCCAGTCTACAGAAGGCCCAGGAACAGGTGCCTGGTTGGAATGTATTGAGATGGTTGAATTTTGGCTCCAGTCCTCAATAGTTCCCTCCACTAAGTCGGGGGTAGAATATTGATTACATGGGACTGGGATAATATTATGGCTTTCCTCCTCGATGGTGATGATGGGGATAGGTGAATGAGGTTCTAGGTTGATGATCTCCGGAATGGGTGCGATGGTTTCATTTTCCAGATTTATGATAGGGAAGAATGTACGTCGCGGTTGCCTTTCTCTTCTTGTACGGCGTAGAGTATTTCGACGGTTATTACAATTACCTTGTCTTACTCGAACCATCTATTGTTTAATTTATTAGTTATAAGTCTGTCCATTTAATATTCGAGTCTGGGGTGATTTGAAGTTACTTACGATTGCAGAGTAGAACTTAATAATACCCAACACCTGTTATAAAAAAAAAGAAAAGAAAAGAAATAATTCCGTAAAAATATTCAATTCGTAATCGTTATCCCAAGCATAGATGTTCCCAAAGTTGACAGTATAGACCGACAGAAATAGAAAGGTTAGTATTTAAAATTTTTATTGTTGGTAACGTTGATTCCCGAAAATTACCGACCGTCGGTAATGTAGATTTCTATTTTACCGACCGATGGTAAGGTGGATTTCTGTCTGTTTTACCGACCGATGGTAAGGTGGATTTCTGTTTTACCGACCGATGGTAAGGTGGATTTCTGTTTTACCGACCGATGGTAAGGTGGATTTCTGTTTTACCGACCGATGGTAAGGTGGATTTCTGTTTTACCGACCGATGGTAAGGTGGATTTCTGTTTTACCGACCGATGGTAAGTTATCTACTGTCAGTATGTTCTGTTTTACCGACCGATGGTAAAGTGGTTTTCTATTTTACCGACCGATGGTTAGAGGTACTTTCTGTTTTACCGACCGATGGTAAGTTATCTACTGTCGGTATGTTATCGACTGATGGTAAGTTTTAGTTGAAAATTATTGGAAAATTACCAACTGATGGTAAATTGGAAATTTAAAATGTTAGTATGTTATCTCGGTTTCAAATGATTTCTTATTTAATTTCAGATCTGAAAATCGAAAGGGGATTCGAGGGAAAATTAGGAGTTTGGATACGCTGACAAAGTATCCACCTATCATACGGCTGGCTTAGTATTAACCTCGTAATATAAGGTCATAATAAATGAAATGTATTGAATTAATAATTAAAATTATCAAAAGCTAAGCCAGTGTATTGTTGCTAAGTCCTGGGATGTATCTCATATTTTGAAATCAAAGCTGAATTCAATCCAAGATCAAAGGGTCAACTTCTATCATCGGGATAAATCCCTCAAGATAATTGCCTATTAATCGAAAATTGTATTCTCGCTTTACTCAAACGTCGATTGACAGGAGGCCGCTTATTTTTTTTATTGCCTCACCGGCTCTAGGTTTGAGAAATAACCTCTATCATTGGGATAAATCCCTCAAGATAATTATTTTTCCACCGAGTCAGACTTGGGTTCGACCTGCCGCAGCAGTTTCGCACTCGCTCACTGTCTATCGCGTCTTCTTATCAAAAAGATAGTCCCAGATAAATCTTCCAATTGGAAATAATATTTACTAAGTAGAATGACTGGGTTAAGGAATACGGGTAATCAAAGGTAAGGTTCCCGAATTGTCGCGCACTGTTTCACTGAATTTAAGTGTTAGCAGAAATTGAAGATTAGATTAATGACAAGTGGCCGGATATTTACCAGTATCTGAAAGGTCCTAGTGTGTGAAGGCTGCTTCCCTTCACTAGGCTGACAATTGATGTTGCTTCCTTCTATCGACAACCGTCTACCTCGGTGACGGCTCTGGATGAAGGCGGAGGTCCGTAAATTAGATTGAGAATATGACGTTCAGAATTCACTGATTTTATTGTATACTGGTACAATACAAGATATAAGTTGCAAGTAGTTGTTAACAGTTGAAGACGTTGGGCAAAGTGCTTTAGTATAGCAAGATGCTAGTTGTTAACTGGTGAAAACGTTGTGCCAAATGCCAAGTTATCACTATGAAGATCGTTGGGCCAAATGCGAGGAGGACCGCTCTGCACGGGTTTATATAGTCGTCAGTCCCAGTTTTGCACACGGTCCCAATAGTAGGAGATGCGCTTCTCCGTGGAGGGAGTCGAGCAGTGATTGGTTCCCTTCTCTGCTCCTGGCTGCGCGCGCCTCGAAAGATGCGTGCGCCTCGAGGGATGTGCCGCGTTGTCAATAGGTGATTGGTTCCCTCTGACGTGACGGTTGCGCGTCGTATTGTGGTTGGCTCTCGCTGACGTGACGGATGCGCGCGCATCGGAGGATGCGCGCGCCTCGGCGTGGGCGGCGCGGTTGCTCATTGGCTCCCTTCTCCGGGCTGGTTGCGCGCGCCGCTGGCGCGAGCGTGGGGAAGTTGCGCGCGCCGCTGGGCGTTGCCGCAAAAATTGGGCGTAGTTTAGCTTGCGGATGGTGGGACTCTTCAGAATTGGAGTGGGGACGACGGAGCGGTCAGTATAGAATCGGCTATACTGATTATATTGCATTTTGACAGCTGTTTTATAATAATTATTAGACCATCAGAATTTCTTTGCGGTTTACATGCATATATTTTCTAATGTAGAATTTTAAGCTCTAGCTGTAGAAATGTCAACGGAGTTTCTAGCACGCTCCGTTCAAAAGTTCATTTTTCTCTTTATGTATATTATGGAAAATGCTTTTAGATATTGTTAATAAATTCTGATATCATAATTATTATAATTACAATTATTTTAACATATAAGTATTTATGATTACGTTGTGGAATATAGATATATAAAGACTATAAATTATTTCAATAAGTTGTGCAACAATTCTTATTCTTTGGATTTAATTTTAATATTTATAACCGTTAGGTTTTTCGTATTAACAAATTAATAAAAATTATTGCATATTCTTAATACGAATAATTAACAATAAGTTAATATTTATTTTGCAATGTTGCGCAATGTTCTCTTAAACGAATTTTCTTATGGATTAATAAATTATTGTATACGCTTAATATTAACATTTAACAATAAATTCATTCGTTACTTAATAATAATTAATTATTACATCATGTTGCGTAATGTGATGCAATAGTACTCGAGCGGAATATTCCAGTCTCGACTTGGAATGTGATGATGACTCATAATGTCGCGTACGGAAAATTATAATTTAAAATTTCATTTATAAAATTAGTAATATTGGAGTTTTAATAATTACATATACGTGTGTCGGTCTGACTTTTTATGCTCTTTAAGGGAAATTTGTTATAATATTTTTATTTATAATATTTTTCGAGTTAATCTGGAATCAATGTTTTTTGGTATAATTTAGGTCCCAAAATAATTAGATATACGTGTAGCTGGTACTGAGACGTGTTCAAAAATATATATATATGTATATAAAAGTCTTTTGGTTTTTGATTTATAAAATTTTCTGTAACAGGATTATAGATTGATGAAAGAGGTATTCTCTTATAAGTCGGTAAAGTTAGTACCATTGTTACCTCAGAGATGGCGTTGCTGTCTGTCGGTAAGGAAGGTTCATTGTCGGTAAGGTCGGTAAGGTAGGAAAATACTTTATCCTCAGTCGGTAACGTCGGTAACTGTGTTATCATGTGTCGGTAATTTTTCTGTCGGTAACTTTACCTACTGTCGGTAAGGTAGGAATTTATTTTATCGACTGTCGGTAATTTTTCTGTCGGTAACTTTACCTACTGTCGGTAAAGTAGAAAATTATTTTATCGGTAATTTTTATACGGATGATAAATACTTAAAATTATTTCTATTATTTCTAAGTGAGGTTATGTTATGTATAGCTAGCTTCTTAATAAAGAAAGATTATTTTCGGAGACATTGACAATAGTATATCGTGCGGCGGAATAATATTGACGTACTATGAATATTGGCAATAATACAATGCGCGGTGGGATTTAAATAATAAGAAATATTGGTGATAATAGACAGCGCGATGGTTTTTTGGTTAACAATATTAATTATATTAGGAATAATATGTAACACGGTAGGATTAAGATCTATATGGTCGTTGGTGAAATTACAATTTAAAGATTATAAAGGCAATTTTTGCGTATTTAAATAAGAAATAAAATTTTTGTTGCGGGACGTAACACCTCCCCCCTAATGAAGACAAAATCCGAAGTTTTCAGAGGATTTTGTTCGAGGGAGTTAAATATTTTCATCTATCGTGTTCAGGCGATTTTTTAGGTTAGTGTAAGGATTTTGAATATTCACCTCTTCGGTAGTTTCTGTGTTGCCGGTTTTGGACGTTCCCGGTGGTTTAACCAGTCGAGGTTGCTGTGTAATTATTTCCGGAGGTGCGTTCGCTTCTGTGGTAGGATCGATTGTGGTGTTAGTTCCGTTGTTATCCGATTGGTGTCCGTTATTTCCCTTCGGTCTCCGGGAAGGGGGTTCCTTTGCCAGATGGAGCAGTAGATTTGCGAGGGAGCTCCATACGGCTCCTAATAGATGTAGGCTACAACCATACACTGTATGTAAGGCATAACCATGAATTATTGTATCGATTAATAATTTAATTAAACGAATGATCATGAATATTCCAACGAGTCCAGCGGTTGCAGATCCGAAGTTCACGAATCCTCTTCCAGATTCGAGAGGCGGTGCTCTCGACTATTTATTTAAAGATTCTTCATTAAGTAAATTATACACTGATATTCCGTCAGTATTGACGCTGTGGCCCGTTAGTCCTCGAGCTACAGTGTTTAATAGAGCTGGTTTCTCGGCGAGAAACATAATGTGATCTCTTAACTTCTTTAGATCGACTTCAGAGTAGATTCCGCTCACGGCTAGTGGTCCGGGAGTGAGATACTTCCATGTTAAAGAGGCCATAGGCTTAAATTTTTCAGGCGATACCTGCCGAACTTGAATCGTAGGTGTGAGCTGTATCCAGGTATCTTCTATACGATACAAGGTAGGCAATTCCATGCTGCATTCTCGTTCGTTTCCGAGCTCCGTGATAATTCTGGATTTAGGTGTTAAGAAGAAAGTACGATTTCTTACAGTAACGGGGAGTTCGGTATAGCATTTTTCAGTTCTTCTCGCCATTGCTTCCACAGGAATACATTTAACTAT
Organism: Camponotus pennsylvanicus; assembly: GCA_023638675.1. Lineage (NCBI taxonomy): Eukaryota > Metazoa > Arthropoda > Insecta > Hymenoptera > Formicidae > Camponotus > Camponotus pennsylvanicus. Next base: position 244,063 of record JALHBL010001392.1, read on the forward strand.
GTGGACGGCTTCTCCTGCAGTGACGGCCATGTATCCAGGGCCTTTCATTAGCCGGTAGGCGAATTCGTCTGGTTGAAGTGCTGCGAAAGATAAAGCATTTGTTATTACTTGCCTCTCTAGTTCGCACTTTTGGGAAATGACATTGTTGTAAAGTGATGTCATTTGTTGTTTAACGTGTTTCTCGATGAATACGAATTTGGAATTCATATACGTGAAGATGTCTAAATTATTGACGGCGATGTCTCCTTGTTTTGCGAACGTATTTCCTGGCTTTACTTCCAGGATGAATAGTTTCGGATGTTCCGTGCATAGCAAGGAGTATCCACACAGAGGAAGTTCCTTAGTCTTCATAAGAGCAAAGGTGATTTCCTGAGTCACTAGGCTGTATATTACTGGAGAATCGGAGTGAGAGCTGTCTTCGAAGATCTTGTTTGCTGGTCCTTCATACAGGACATCGTATCGTTGAAAATTACATGTGTCTGTAGGCACGGGTTTCCAGTAAGTATATCCATCGTCGGCGTCTAAACAAGAACCGGCAGCAAGATTGCATACCGTTCCTGATCTTAACTTGATTTTTCCAGTATTTATTTGCACCGGCACGTAAGCTGATTTTAAAGTAATTTTTACAGAGGCCTGGACAACTACATTGTCCCAGGTTCCATATGGATCGGAGTATTGCGCTCCTTTGCAATTCCCGTCGACTTGTACTCGTCCTCTAAGAGTGACGCTTCGGTACGTTGTTTGATTAGCCTTGATCCCAAGGATTAGAACGTATTCGGCGAGTGTTATACTTCCGTCTTGAAACATACGCAAGCACTGAGAATGTCCGATTTCGTGGACATAGTCGGCTTTTCCGTTGTGAACGGCTGAGATGTGCGAGTGCATTCCGCAGTGATAAACAGTCCTCGAGATTTCGATTTTACATTGGATAACTTCGGTATGACTATAGTCGGAGAGTTGCAACAATTGGATGTGAATACTAGATGTATTTGGCTTTCGGATTTTCAAGTCACATTCGCCAACGTCAAGGAGAGAGACGGTAGTGACGTTGAGATTTTGTCCTCCACAATCGAATCCGATTAAAGCGGATGCTTCGCTTAGCAAGATTATTAGGATAAGGGACGTCATTATGTCTGAAATGATGATCCCTAAGTATATATATATATATATATATATATATATATATATATATATGTATTTCTAAAATTATACGATTACATGAGTAACAGTGAGTACATATGATTATTTCTAAAAACTATATCGAATATATATATATATGTGTATGTGCGGTGGGATTATTATTATTATTTTGACATAATACACCGATGCCATTAAAATTTTATCGTTATATCTCTTTAAGCGTTACATTTCCCACTAAAGTTAAAGTTGCGGTGGAATTATCATCACCATAGCGGTGTGATTTCTTTTATATATATTTTTTATCGCGGTGGAATTATTTCTGTAGATTGACTGTCACCAAACTATTTTATTTATATTAATATATATATATATATATATATATATATTTTTATTATTATTGTGTTCTATTATTTTCCCGAGTCATACACGTATATACTCTAGATGGTTAATTACATTGTTATAAATATGTACGCTGCCACCAAAGTAATTAATATGTATTCGTTAAACAATTCTATGTGGCTTTGATAATTTTTCGGCGGTTACATGCTTCCTCTTAAATATAGTATATGTATATGCAAGTTCATGTTATATAATAAAGTTTTCTTAAAATGGAAGCAAGCGTTATTCATGCTGTTAATATTAATGTTAAGACTATTATAATGATTCTATGCGATTTACTAGATCGTCTCCAGTTTCTAAGTCAAGGTCTGCTTCAGGAACGCTATATTCTATTCTCAAAGTTTGCGAATTCACGATTAGAGCTACTAATCGTTTACAGTTTTCTTCCTCCCCGGATATGTGTTGGAGGAATTGGTAATATGCACGTGTGCAAGTTGAGCATTCTATAAGTGGTTTATTTTGATAGCATTTCCCTCCGCATATCTCACAGACGATTTTCGGCACATTTCCGAAATGAAATGCATGCAGATATTGAGTTAAGACCTTATTATAAATTCGAGGTTTATAACATTTAGCGCAAATTATATAAGGATTTTCGGAACCCATGACGTCGTTTGTCAGAGTTATGGTACTTTTATGTTTAGGTCTCCTTTCAAAATAAGTATAGACACATTCAGGACAGTTAAAGATAGAGCGAGTAGTCTCTAAAGATGTGTTACAATATTCACATGCAGCAAAGTTAAGGTTGCCAGAGGTAATCCAATGACAGACTGTTAAGGAGGCTTGGCCTCTGAGTCGGCTGAGCATATGACAAGAACAGCACATGCGTATTACGCGAGATTCTACTAGTCTTATAAAATATGATCTTTTTACATTTTGCCTCATGGATTCTAGGAAAATGAATTAAGAGGCCATGAATCAAGTGATTACAAGTGGTGCTGCTTGGAATTTCCATCGTGATGACAGAATTTTGGTTCGTGGGTTTTAATTTTCTCTATTTTCTTTTTCACTATTTTCGCGTTCGCGTTCGCGTTCCTCCTGTATATAATTTAAAAAACTGCTCAGTGCAGGTGGTAATAGGAGTTATACGACACACTTTAGTCGTGCATATACAGCATTCGAACTCGCGAAATTCGTTCCGAGGGCAGAATTGAGATACACTGTGGTATTTGATTTGAACAAGACGATGGGTACAGATGTCGCGGTCTTTGCACGTACGACAAAAATATAAATTTTCCTTTTGACAAAGATACCCGTTCCATTCCTCGTGTACTACATGAGCTAACGTGTCTGTGATAATTTCGGATTGTATGTTTTTACGATTCGGGGTTTCTTTCTTCACTTATGGAAACGGTTGGAGGTTGCGTATCTCGAAATATTCTAGCTATATTTCTTATGCACGTGGGGCAAGCGGCTAAAGGCCTTATGATTGATATAGGTCGGTAACAATAAGCACAGTGTCCGTACTGCATGGGGTGCGATAGAATATATGTGAATTCACGGGTAAATAAAATCGTTGAGTGATAGGAGTATAAAGTAAGCAGTAACATGGACAACAGTAATGGTTATGGTTCTGGGTATGAAGATACCCGTGTAATTTTATGCATACGGCATTAGGTATTTGTCGAGACATCACAAATAGTAGAAAGGAAGTATATAGACAGTATTTCAGTAAGATCTCTGATGCAAATAGAACATTGATGTATGGGGCTCAGAGTGGTTAGATTTCGTAAGCAGTTAGCACAACGGTATTCCACATGGAATGGTCCAATAGCTAAATAATGAACAAAGAATTGAGGAAGTTGAGTAATTAGTAGAGACAATTGTATCTCGATATAGCAGGGCTCACAGAAGTATGAATTGAAGTATGGGTCTCGGTATCCTTGCGCTTTTGCACAACAGAAGACACCGGACATTCTTTTAACATGTCTTATAGCACAGGGGTTACGTCGTAGACAGTTACGAATAATGGATATGTATAATCGGTATGAGTCGAAGCCTCTTCTAGTGTTTGTAGTAATTTAGTAGCTGTTGCGACACAGGGAATGCAATTAATAATGTCTTGAGTTTCTATTACCACTATACCGCAAGTTATGCAGTATTCTTCTTTAACTAGATGACTATTCACGAAGAAATGTCTATGAATTTTCTGGTAATTTCCACGGATTATCGCGGTGTGAGTTTGATCGTAACACTGGTCACAAAAATTAGTGTCATCCTCGAGACAAATTGCCCCGTGGGCATGAGTGCAGTGAGCGAATAGGAATGAATCCTTGATTCGTTGTACCTGCAGAATATTTGGCTGCGGCCGAATCGGCTGTCGGTGCCAAAGCATCTGAAATAAAAAGAAAATTAGTATTAATGTTTCATCCGGGTTTAGAGTGTGCGAGCTTCACTTTGTCGACGTGGACAATTCGAGTTTGATTTCCGATTTTGAGTTTGACATTGCTGGGAGGTAATAATTCAAGTACCTCATGGGGACCCGTATACTGGTCGGCGAATTTTCCTTTACGCGGTTCTTTTAATAGATAGACTAATGTTCCTCGTTCAAGAGCTCGAGGGTTTATATTTCGGTCGTAATATTTCTTACTTCTCTCTTTAGCTTGCACAAGATTTAGATGAGCTTGAGTTTGCAGGTCTCTTATTTTATTAAATAGGTTCGTGATGTATTCATGATAAGTAGGTTCAGTGTTTTCTTCGATGATAGGGTGCGCAGAGGGTAGTCGAGCAATCCGCCCGAAAACTAATTCGTAAGGTGAATATTTAGTTCCTTCGTGTACGCTAGTGTTGTACGAAAACATTGCGAGTTTAATATACTCGTCCCAGTTAGCTTCCCTATTTATTTGTGTCTTTAGGTATTCTGTTAGCACGTGATGTGAGCGTTCTAGCGATCCGTTTGATTGAGGATGATAAGCTGTTGTTTTAAAATGTTGTATGCCAAACTTCTTTGTTAATTGTCTCATTAGAGCTGATAAAAAGTTAGTTCCCTGGTCCGTTAATATGGCACGAGGGGTTCCGTATATGCAGATAAATTCCTTGGTAAAAGCGTCGGCTATTGTTAAAGAAGTGGCTTCTTGTAAAGGTGATGCTACGGAATATTTCGTTAATAAATCCTGCATGGTTAATATATATTGATGATTGTTATCCGTGACGGGAAGAGGTCCCATAATGTCCAATGAAACTTTGTCGAAAGCCATTCCGGGCGTATCGGTAATGACCATTGGTTGCTTGGTTTTAACTCTAGTTAATTTCTTTAATTGACATTCACGGCAAGTCCTTATGAAATCTTGAATATCTTTCTTCATTGTCTTCCAACAATATCGAGAACGGAGGCGGTTATAAGTTTTTGTCACACCTTTATGTCCGCCATGCGCTGAGGCATGGTTTTCTAAAATTAGGGAGAGTCGTTGCTCTATTTCAGGAGTCTGTATAAGATTTAGGCATATGGTAATTTTGATAGGTAGTTCTTGGAGATGTTTTTTAAACTGGTTAATTATATAGGACCATGGCAAATCGTCGAAACGGTCGGTTTTGCTAAGACTGAGAGATGATAAATCGAGTTCAGTAATGACGTCTATTAAAGATTTCAGACAGTTTTTAAGATTTTGAGCTTCTATTAAAATATGATTGTTTAGTTTTATAGGAAGAGCGATAAGCGTGTTGGTTTCTACCGTTCGAACTCTGGCTCTTTCGAATGTTAATTCTTCGTAATTAGGAAGCAAGTTGGCTTCTTGATATTGTTTAGCTCCATTATCGTAAGGAGTACCGTCTTGGTAAAGAAATATTACATGATTATCTTTTTGTTTTAACAAGCCTTCTCGTACTTCTCGTATTTGAGCTCGGCTCCATGGCGGAAGCTCTGGAGGTTTCGATTGATGAGGTATAATATTTGAATCCATTATTTCAGTATAGTCGGATTCAGTACTCTCGTCGGAGTCTGTTACTTCTTCGATGATAATTTGACTATTATCGTGATCTTCAGAGTCGATGTCGGGGTTTTCTAATTCTTGACGTTGTATGGGGGTAGAGGTTCTTGTGACCTGAGTGATTCCTTTATTTCTTTGATTTGATTTCTGTTTTCTAGAGATGTCTGGAGGTTGAGGCGAGAAAATAGATTCATCGGAAGAATATTCGTCAACAATGAATATAGGTACGGCTACGTTGACAGCGGGATTTCTAGATAATGCGTCGGCGTTATTATTTAAAGTTCCCTTTTTATATTTTATTTCGTATTGGTATTCGGATAATTTCATCCGCCATTTCCATAATCGCGAAGAAGGGTCTTTAATGGAATGCAGCCATACTAAAGGCTTGTGATCTGTTATAATTGTAAAAGTTCTGCCATATAAATATGGTCGAAAGTGGTTTACACAATAAATGATTGCAAGGCATTCTTTTTCAATCGTAGAATAATTTTGCTCTGCCGTATTCAATACGCGTGAAGTATAAGCTATGGGTAAATCTTTTCCAATTTCTCCTTGACTAAGTACGCCCCCGACGGCATATCCCGAAGCGTCGGTGGTTAATATAAAAGGTTGATTAAAATCCGGATATTGTAATATAGGTTTAGAACATAATGAATGCTGTAATTTATTAAATGCTTCTGCTTGATTTTCTCTCCATTCAAATTTCTTATTCTTTTTCAAAAGATCTGTTAATGGCTTGGCGGTTTTGGAGAAATTTGGTATGAATCTTCGATAATATCCAGCTAATCCTAAGAACTGCTTAATATTTTTGGGGTTTCTTGGCGTAGGAAATTTCATAATGGCTTTTACTTTTGCAGGATCAGGTCTGACTCCGTCAGCTCCGATTATATGTCCTAAATACATGACTTCTTGTCGTAGGAATTCGCATTTATCAGGTTGCAGCTTTAGATTTGCGGTTCTCAATCTTTCCATTAATCTTTCGAATTTGACTTCGTGTTCTTTTAGAGATCTCGCATATATAACGATGTCGTCCATGTAAACGAATAATTCGTTTCCTTGTAAGCCGGAGAGCACGTTATCCATCAATCTTTGAAATGTTGCGGGTGCGTTTTTCAATCCAAACGGCATCCTTTTAAACTGGTAATGTCCATAAGGTGTGGAGAAAGCAGTCTTATGAGCATCTTTCGATGACATAGGAATTTGATGAAATCCTGACGCTAAGTCTAATACAGAGAAATATTTAGCGGACCCGAGTTGATCGAGTATATCTGTTATGTTTGGTAAAGGATAAGCGTCTCCTATGGTTTTTTCATTAAGATTACGGTAGTCGATGACCATTCGCCATCGTTTGTTTCCTAGAGAGTCTGGTTTTTTAGGAACAATCCAGAGTGGAGAGTTATAAGGTGAGGTTGATGCTTCGATTAAATCTGAAGATAATAATTCGGTTACTTGTTTATCTATCTCTTCTTTATGAACAGGGGGAAACCTGTATTGCTTTGTGTGAACTGGTACTTCATTAATAGTAGGAACATAGTGTTGCGCGGCATTAGTAGCTTGAAGATGTTCACCAGTAATATGAAATCTATCGGCGTGCTTGTATACTAGAGACTGTATGTTTGCTGACTCCTCGGAGTTCAGATGTTCTAGTCGAAGAAGGTTTATAACGTCAGTAGCTCTTTCAGTAGATTGGGGCAATGTTTGATTAAAGTAAATAGGATTGTCGATGGCATTAGAGAATTTCCCTCGGGTTTCTTCTAATCCAACGGAGTTAGTAGCTGATACGTCTGGCTCACAGACGTCGAAATCTTGTAGTTGAATAACGGGGATATTGAAAATGAATTCTTCCTCGGAAGTGTTAAAGATAGGCATGTATGCCTTCCCGCTATTATTAGTAACGATTGCTTGCCCATAATAGATGCCTTCGGCTAGAGTATGACGTGGCACATAACCGACTTGTTGGTGACTTGAGATTGGAAAAGAGCAAGGGGTAACGCTCCTTCCTTTAAGAAGTATAGAATTTGAGTTTAGAAAAGGAATTTTCTCGTCGTCGTGTTGAATAAAATTATTTTTGTAATCTATAGTAACGGCTCGTTCCCTCAGGAACTTGTTGCCTAAGATCCCATCCTGTGGGAATGCGATTGAGTCAGAGATTACGTAAAATTCGGACGTTCTGCCGAGTATCGTCATAAAAATGACGCCTAAAGTGACGACGGTTTCAGAGGCAATCCCTTGCAAGCAGAGGGGATTTGTTTTATCAAGATTAACGCGTGGTTTCAGACATCCTTCCTTAATAAGATTTAAGCCAGATCCTGAATCAATCATAAATCTGCATTCTTTTGCCAATTCTGGAGAAGCTAATGTAATCGTAGGTAGATCCGTAGGGTGCTGATTGCTATTCAGTTGGCAGATCCGGAAACTTGCACTGTTGTCTCCGGGGGAATTGTGGCGCTTGGTTTTCCTTGTATTATATAAGTCGGGCGCCGTTGTTGCTGATCGTTCCGACTGACGCCGGGATTTATCGGAACGCTTTGGGCGTTTCCCGAATTTACAGGCTGCTGTGTACTTTCTTGCGCTCGTCTCCAGGCTAATTTTCGGCATTCTTGTATCAGGTGGCCTGGAGTTTTGCAATAACGACAGATCTTTGTTTGATAATTTTGCGAAGGCTGTCCAGCGGATATAGCTGGTCTTGAGAATGTCGGAGGAACCTGTGGTAATGTGTTTGTGTTCCCATTACCAGGATTAGATTGATTATTAATATTGTTGGTTACAGGAAATTGACGAGAAGTGTTATAATTATTAGGTCGATCTGCGCGTGGTTGGAAATTTGGACGGAACAAGGCTCGTTTCCGTAGGTTTTCTGCTTCTATAGTTTTAGATAATTGGATGGCAGTGCTTATTCCATCTTTGAGTGTATGCGGTTGTTCCAACTTGACTCTTATTAATAGATCAGATGGAAGTCCGTTAATGAAGCTGTGCAAGGTGGTCATCTCAATTGCATCTTTTAATCTTTCATCTATATGCCCAGTATAATCTGTTTCTCCATCGACGATTGCAGCGCGTAATTCTTGTACTCTTCCAATATAATCGAAAATATCTTCATTATGTTTCATGTATACGTTTGCCAATTCTCCTCTATATTGGTCTACCGATTTATTCGGTCCAAATATAAGCTTCAATCTCTGTGTTAATTCAAAAACAGTATGATATTCAGATCCTTCTACTGCGGAGTAAGCGTGTCCTTGTAACTTGTTCATTATTAATTGGACTAAGAAGTATTCATGATACTGCGGTATTAATTCAAGAGCGCGTTCACAGATTTTACTGAAATGGAAAACAGACATTTTATGTCCATCGAATTTAGGAATCGTATCGATAGCATCTCTAAGTCGTATGGGAGATGGTTGATCCATCGCATCAAATTTATGTGGAGAGAGTTGCGGAGTCGTTCGTGTTTCGGGCCTATCATGCCTTGTGTCTTGAGTGGAATTTTCCAAGTTGGTGATCCTTGAATTAATTCTTTCAATTTGATCAGCTATCTTATGCATCGATGATATTAATTGTTCCATGCCTGCGGAGTCTTCGGTGAATTCTCTTTGTTCTAATTCCTCTTGAGCTCTTCTAAGACGTTCTTGTTTAACTTGTAGATCCTCTGACTGTTCTTTTAATAATTGTTCTTTCTCTTGCATCTTCTTCATTATGATATCAATTTCTTCTGGGCTATATTGTTTCTTCGCAGCTCTCGTGGCTACGGAGCTTGCAGAACTTGAGCGGGTTTCCATGATTACTTCGAAAATTATTTATTCTTTCCACTGAATCTCTCAAAAGCACAGATCCTTCGGCAGATCCCACCGCTGCCACCAAAAATATAAAATTTTTTCTTTCTGTTACGTCCCCAGTTCCTCAGGACTGGCCTGGAAGTCTTACTTTCCCAGTTGGACGCAATTAATCTCTCAATTTGTTTTAGGGCAACCTGCTTGGCCGGCTATACCCTGGGACGCCGAGAGATTGAAGGTCTATTGTGCTTGGCAGAGAGGATTCTTGGTGGAGAATAAATAAACATTCATATTTTGGTTTTGTTTCTAAATATATTTTTCTTTAACGAGATACAATTTGAATATCCTTTTTTACTCTTCCCTTGGGTAACCATACGATGCGGGTAGGAAGTGAGAGTATTCGATTCTAATGGTTGAGAAGGGTCTCTCAGGGGTAGCTATGGAAATTTCCAAGGGCTCAAAGGGGTTTAGATCCTCGTATACCACGGGGGAATAGCTAGGAGGGCTAGTCAGGCCGTCTTCTTCAGGACAGTAGTTGTATATGGGGGCTATGTCGGGGTGATGGAATATCTCTGGGATGGAAGCAGTCTCCAAGTTCTGGTTCCAGTCCACAGAAGGCCCAGGAACAGGTGCCTGGTTGGAATGTATTGAGATGGTTGAATTTTGGCTCCAGTCCTCGATAGTTCCCTCCACTAAGTCGGGGGTAGAATATTGATTACATGGGACTGGGATAATATTATGGCTTTCCTCCTCGATGGTGATGATGGGGATAGGTGAATGAGGTTCTAGGTTGATGACCTCCGGAATGGGTGCGATGGTTTCATTTTCCAGATTTATGATAGGGAAGAATGTACGTCGCGGTTGCCTTTCTCTTCTTGTACGGCGTAGAGTATTTCGACGGTTATTACAATTACCTTGTCTTACTCGAACCATCTATTGTTTAATTTATTAGTTATAAGTCTGTCCATTTAATATTCGAGTCTGGGGTGATTTGAAGTTACTTACGATTGCAGAGTAGAACTTAATAATACCCAACACCTGTTATAAAAAAAAGAAAAGAAAAGAAATAATTCCGTAAAAATATTCAATTCGTAATCGTTATCCCAAGCATAGATGTTCCCAAAGTTGACAGTATAGACCGACAGAAATAGAAAGGTTAGTATTTAAAATTTTTATTGTTGGTAACGTTGATTCCCGAAAATTACCGACCGTCGGTTTATAATGATTTTTTACCGACCGATGGAAGTGGATTTCTGTTTTACCGACCGATGGTAAGGTGGATTTCTGTTTTACCGACCGATGGTAAGGTGGATTTCTGTTTTACCGACCGATGGTAAGGTGGATTTCTGTTTTACCGACCGATGGTAAGGTGGATTTCTGTTTTACCGACCGATGGTAAGTTATCTACTGTCAGTATGTTCTGTTTTACCGACCGATGGTAAAGTGGTTTTCTATTTTACCGACCGATGGTTAGAGGTACTTTCTGTTTTACCGACCGATGGTAAGTTATCTACTGTCGGTATGTTATCGACTGATGGTAAGTTTTAGTTGAAGATTATTGGAAAATTACCAACTGATGGTAAATTGGAAATTTAAAATGTTAGTATGTTATCTCGGTTTCAAATGATTTCTTATTTAATTTCAGATCTGAAAATCGAAAGGGGATTCGAGGGAAAATTAGGAGTTTGGATACGCTGACAAAGTATCCACCTATCATACGGCTGGCTTAGTATTAACCTCGTAATATAAGGTCATAATAAATGAAATGTATTGAATTAATAATTAAAATTATCAAAAGCTAAGCCAGTGTATTGTTGTTAAGTCCTGGGATGTATCTCATATTTTGAAATCAAAGCTGAATTCAATCCAAGATCAAAGGGTCAACTTCTATCATCGGGATAAATCCCTCAAGATAATTGCCTATTAATCGAAAATTGTATTCTCGCTTTACTCAAACGTCGATTGACAGGAGGCCGCTTATTTTTTTTATTGCCTCACCGGCTCTAGGTTTGAGAAATAACCTCTATCATTGGGATAAATCCCTCAAGATAATTATTTTTCCACCGAGTCAGACTTGGGTTCGACCTGCCGCAGCAGTTTCGCACTCGCTCACTGTCTATCGCGTCTTCTTATCAAAAAGATAGTCCCAGATAAATCTTCCAATTGGAAATAATATTTACTAAGTAGAATGACTGGGTTAAGGAATACGGGTAATCAAAGGTAAGGTTCCCGAATTGTCGCGCACTGTTTCACTGAATTTAAGTGTTAGCAGAAATTGAAGATTAGATTAATGACAAGTGGCCGGATATTTACCAGTATCTGAAAGATCCTAGTGTGTGAAGGCTGCTTCCCTTCACTAGGCTGACAATTGATGTTGCTTCCTTCTATCGACAACCGTCTACCTCGGTGACGGCTCTGGATGAAGGCGGAGGTCCGTAAATTAGATTGAGAATATGACGTTCAGAATTCACTGATTTTATTGTATACAA
>JALHBL010001394.1:0-18895 GCA_023638675.1 Camponotus pennsylvanicus
GGGTTAGGTTAGGTTAGGTTAGGTTAGGTTAGGTTAGGTTAGGTTAGGTTAGGTTGAGTCGGCGAGAGACTATCTCCCACTAAATGTCGATTTAGTGGGGGAAATTTTAAAAACCGGTTTTTTAGGCGTTTCAGGCCACGGGGAGTCGTATAGGACCCACTTGTTAAAAAGTGAAATTTGGGGTGTGACATATCATGTGGTTGTTGCCCGGGGAAGCCTTAATTAATTATAATTAAACGAAATATGTAGAGCCGGCTCCGCTTCCCTAGTGATATTGCCACGTGGCACACGAGAACGTGAATTTATGCCTACAACAGTGATGTGGTGATCAATATTGTTCTATGACTGATTGTTGTTACTCAATTAGTGACTGGAAGAACAATTCTTTGTTTCTAAATGCTTAGAATTGCCATAATTTTGATATGAAACATTCAATGACTCTATCTCTCTTCCTCTTAGGAGGGGAAAGTTTTCATTGATACAGCGTACTTATTAGTGTCAAGAAGTACTCTCTTAGCTAATGGACGGAGTAAATTCATCATATTAATCGATGAATAAACAATTGGCGCGTGGTTAGTGTCATAATAAGTCTATAATTAATAATTATAAAGCTGGTGACAGACAAAGTGCAGCTCGCAGTGTGTCTGCGCGGTGAACGTATCTGATCGCGACGCGCAGTGCGCGCGTGCTCAAGTATAAGGTGGCACACCTGTACTTGTGGTCACGTGTCTGCGCAATCATCAAACTGGAGTTTCTGCGCAGTGCGCGCGCGCTCAAAACTGTAGTGGACAACCTGTAAACGTGACGTGGATGGAGCATCTGTACTCTGGCATTTTGATGTAACTTAGGTGCATCTAATTATCACAGATGCTTCTGGATGATGATTCTTCATGATTTGTAAGGAGTATTATTCCTAATTCAATACGGCTTTCCTGTACGAGGTAGGATAATGAATGTTATAAGTGTTCCTGTATTGTGGTCACGGTTGAAACAGTTAATTGACCGAGCTGATGATGCGGCTGAATTATTGCCAAATACACACAAGATGACATAACTTTACGGTAGAAACTAATGGTAGTACCACTCCTTGCGGGTGACAAATCAATTTGTAAATGGTAATGTGACTTGCCACAACTTAATGGATAGATCACTCGGTAATGGAACAGTTTTTCCGGTAACAGAATAATATGAGGTGAATTCTGTCAGCTTGTAGATACTATAAATTAGGTAACATTGCTAGATATGGAGTATACTCTAAAAACTATAAAAGAAAGATAGATAGACTACTAATATACAGAAAATGCCGTTGGAAAAATGTAATAGCACATTATAATCTAGTCAGTTTATAAACATAATGGAGTGGAGTATGGTATTTGATGTACTGGGCATACTTAAATATATGCTCGCACATATACCTGGAACTTCGATTTAAGCATTTCTGAGTTGATATAATTCAAGATAACTATTGTAGAAATAATGTCAGCACTGTTCTTTATGGGTGACAGTTCAGCTTATAAACGGTATGATAATTTGATTTGTCACAACTGATTGGATAGATCGCCTGTCGTAGGAAATGACATCTGAAAATGGAATGATATGATACAAACTTAGTCAGTTTATAAACACAAGTGAAGTAACAGTATTAGGTGTTTGAAATTTATTACATGAATCGATGGAATTTTATATATATATTGTAGAAACGAGACTTGTAGGTATGTATCGTAGAACCGATATCACTTTACACAATTATTGCATCATTTTTCTTATATGATGAACTGGTCTATGAATGAATCCTACTGACGTGTCCGTCTCCACTATAGCTGGGTGAAAGGGTTATCTGCGGTGCGGAACGATATCTGAAAGTTCAGTGGTGTAATGCAAATTCAGTTAGTTGATGGATGGTATAGAACAACAGCGAGGATATTATGCAATGTGCACATTGAAAATTCATACTTGCGTGATTATGATTCTTGGATTGATCATATATGTAGCGTAGGTATAGGACAGTTTGAAACTGTACTTATGTATCATGGTCGTACTGCTTTGATACTGTCGCCTTCATATATGATAGAATAGTTAGTAAACATCATTGATTTTGTGTGATTCATCATTGCGAGTAGGCAGACTGAATGCTTGTTGTCTGTTTCAAGGAATATTACCTGAAAAATCGATTGTGGTTAAAATATAATTGTGGATTGAAATTTAAATATAATAAGATGAAAAGCAATGGTGTATACCTTTTATACATGATAATTTACTTTATAAATGTCATAGATTTTGTCACATCTTGATAGATAGGTTGTGTGTCTCTGAAAATGCACCGTAATATTGTTTGATGCAGACGAATTGGCATAGCAGACTGAAAAGTAAGGCTATCGAGTATACTGAGTATAGTCATATATATGCTGGTATATGGTTATGATCTGACCTGATTTAATTATATTTATCGATGTATCTCTGTGTTACTGAGGTTGGGCTGATTTTGCTAATGTTCTGCAGTTCTTTGAACAATATAAGAATCGTTGTAATGAACGGAAGACCCAGCTCTGCACATGATGTCCTTTCTGGCAGATGACACGGGTATTGGTGTGGAAAACTCACTGATTGACAGGCCCATTGTTGTTATCTGAAATGAAATTGTTAATTAGTGGGGTACTTAACTATTTCCTGTCGATACGAATGACAAGGAGTACACTTAAATGATCCGGTGTAGCAACAGAAGTGTTCCTCGATAGGGGCACGGATATGCATATACTGAGAGTGTAAACTCATTATTAAGACTTAAGTTTGTTCGGAGATTGTCCGGATACCCCCTGGCATTCTGAAATAATGATAAATCTTTATTTTAAAAGAGATTAGCATACCAGCGGTGTGCGAAAGAGGGAATTTGAGTTCGGATGCTCGGTGTGTTCGGAAAGTATCCGAATATCATGTGTATGTGGAAATTAATGCAACTTAGTCAGTTTATAAACAATAAAGTGGAAGTATGGTATTTAATGTAAAGGGCATATTTAAATATATGCTCACACATATACCTGTAATTATGATTTAAATATTTTGGAATTGATATAACTCAGGACAATTATTGTAGAAATAATGTCAGTGTTACTCTCTGTGGGTGACAGTTCAGTTTGTAAATAGTATGATAATTTGATTTGTCACAACTAACTGGATCACCTGCTGCAGGAAATGACATTTGAAAATGGAATAACAGGATATAAACTTTGTTAGTTTATAAATACAAATAAAGTAACATTGCTGGGTATTGGTATATCCTAATTATATATTTATTTAGGTTGTTACCTTCGAGCTAATTGCACATTGACTATTTGACTTTACATATATGATGGATTGATTTATAAACACTAATAAATTTATAGAAATTATTCTTGGAAATAGAATAAGATGGGTAGACTGTAGTATAAATGCATAAAAGCAATAAAATGCTAAAAGAAAAAGATAGTTAGACTCTTATTGTTGTAGTAATATTATCAGATAATGAAATAATATAAATTGACTTAATTAGACCGAATTAGATTATAAACAATAAAATGGAAGCTGTTTTGTGCACTAGACACACTTAAATATATGCTTACACATATATCTATGATTTGATCTGGATATACGCGAGCCGATACAATTTCATGATATATATTGTAGAAATTGTGGTAGTTCACTCTCTGCGGGTGACGGACTAATCTATAAATTATATTGATAATGAGACTTGCCACAAATTAATGGATAGATCACTCGGTATAGGAATAGTTTTATGATAACAGAATAACGATGTGAAATTTGTTAGTTTATAAATACTATAAATGAAGTAACATTGCTAGATACTGAGTATATTTAAAACTATAAAAGATAGATAGGCTGCTATTATACAGAAAATACCATTGGAAAATGTAATAGCATAATGCAATTTAGTTAGTTTATAAACATAGTAGGGTTGAAGTATGGTACTTAATGCAAAGGGCATATCAAATATATGCTCACACATATATCCGTAATTATGATCTAAGTACTTCTGAATTGATATAACTCAAGACAATCACTGTAGAAATAATGTTAGCATTGTTCTCTATGGGTGACAGTTCAGTTTGTGAATGGTATGATGGTTTGATTTGTCACAGCTGACTGGATGGAACGTCTGTTGTAGGAAATGACATCTGAAAATGGAATAACATGATATAAACTTAGTTAGTTTATAAATGCAAATGAAGTAACATTGTTAGGTAGTGGTATATCCTAAATATATATTTATATAGGTTGTTACTTTCGAGCTAATTGCACATTGGTTATTTGACTTTACATATATGATGGATTGATTCATAAATGCTAATAAATGTATAGAAATTATTCTTGGAAATAGAATAAGACAGGTAGATTGTAGTTATAAATGTACAAAGCAATAAAATGCTATAAAAAGGATAGTTAGACTCTTATTGTTATAGTAATATTGCCAGATAATGAAATGACATAAATTGGCTTAATTAGACTTAACTAGACTATACACATAATGAAATGGAAGTTGTTTTGTGCACTAGACATACTTAGGTATATGCTTACACATATATCTGTGATGATTTGGATATATGCGAGTTGATACAATTCCACGATGTGTGTTGTGGAGGCTGGTGGTGGTTCGCTCTTTGTGGGGTGTGGATCAACTTGTAGATTGTATTGATAATGTGGTTGTTGCAGGTTGGTGGATGGATCGCTCGATACAAGAATGGTTAACTGAAATAGAATAAAATGAGGTAAATTCTGTTAACTTATAAATACAATAAATGAAATAACATTACTACATGATAGATCAATTGATATAATCTGAATAAAACGGATTAAATATTAAACAATGCAGTAATAAATGGTGTACTATCTTTCTTGTATGATAATCCAACAATTATTATTGGTGTTATGTCTGCTAATCATTAAATGGCATAATATTAGATAAAAGAAAGAAAGATTATTAGATACTGAACACTTTCTGAAATATATGTGATGTATGTTTGAGAGTTCTAATGAAATGTGGTTAGATGGTAGATACAATATACTGGAAGTAAATATACACTTATAGTTACCTGTGATTTTGAAATTTATTATATGAATTGATGGAAGGTATATATATATTGTAGAAATAAGACTTGCATGTATGTATCGCAGAATCGATATCACTTTACACAGATACTGCATCATTCTTCTTCTTATATGATGAATTGATTTATAAATAAATCCTACTGACGTGTACGTCTTTACCATAACTGGATGAAAAAGATTATCTGCGGTACAGAATGATATCTGAAAATTCAACGATATAAGGTAAATTTAGTTAGTTGACGGATAGTATAGAATAACAGCAAGGCTATCACGCACTGTGCACATTGAAAATTCATGCTTACGTGATTATGATTCTTGGATTGATTATATATGTAGCGAAAGTATAAGATAATTTGAAACTGTACTTATATATCATTGTCACATTGATTGATATTGTCGCCTTCATATATGATAGATTAGTTAGTAAAAATCATTGATTTTGTGTGATTCATCATTACAATTAGGCAGATGGAATGCTTGTTGTCTATTACAAGGAATACTACCTAAAAAAAAAAAAAAAAAAAAAAAAAAAAAAAAAAAAAAAAAATTGATTGTGATTAAAATATAATTGCGGACTGAATTATAAACATAATAAGATGAAAAGCAGTGGGGTATACCCTTCATACAGGATAATTTACTTTATAAATGCCATAGATTTTGTCACATTTTGATAGATAGGTTGTGTGTCTCTGAAAATGCACCGTAATATTGTATGATAAAGATGAATTAGCATGACAGATTGAAAAGTAAGGTTATTAAATATATTGAATATAGTCATATATTTGTTAGTATATGGTTATGATCTGACCTGATTTAATTATATTTGTCGATGTATCTTTGTGTTACTGAGGCTGGGCTGATTTTGCTAATGTTCTGCAGTTCCCTGAACAATATATAAGAATCGTTGTAACGAACGGAAGACCCAGCTCTGCACACGATGTCCTTTCTGGCAGATGACACGGGTATTGGTGTAGAAAACTCACTGATTGACAGGCCCATTGTTATTATCTGAAATGAAATTGTTAATTAGTGGGGTACTTAACTATTTCCTGTCGATACGAATGACAAGTAGTTGCACTTAAATGATCCGGTGTAGCAACAGAAGTGTTCCTCGATAGGGGCACGAATATGCATATACTGAGAGTGTAAACTCATTATTAAGACTTAAGTTTGTTCGGAGATTGTCCGGCTATCTCCTGGCATTCTGAAATAATGATAAATCTTTATCTTAAAAGAGATTAGCATACCTGCGGTGTGCGAAAGAGGGAATTTGAGTTCGGATGCTCGGTGTGTTCGGAAAGTATCCGAATAGCATGCATATGTGGAATTTAATGCAATTTAGCTTATAAACAATAAAGTGGAAGTATGGTATTTAATGTAAAGGGCATATTTAAATATATGCTCACACATATACCTGAAATTATGATCTAAATACTTTGGAATTGATATAACTCAAGACAAGTATTGTAGAAATAATGTCAGCATTACTCTCTATGGGTGACAGTTCAGCTGTAAATGGTATGATAATTTGATTTGTCATAACTAACTGGATCACCTGTTGCAGGAAATGACATTTGAAAATGGAATAATATGATATAAACTTAGTTAGTTTATAAATACAAATGAAGTAACATTGCTAGGTAATTGGTATATCCTAATTATATATTTATTTAGGTTGTTACTTTCGAGCTAATTGCACATTGATTATTTGACTTTACATATATGATGGATTGATTTATAAACACTAATAAATGTATAGAAATTATTCTTGGAAATAGAATAAGATGGGTAGACTGTAGTATAAATGCATAAAAGCAATAAAATGCTAAAAGAAAAAGATAGTTAGACTCTTATTGTTGTAGTAATATTATCAGATAATGAAATAATATAAATTGACTTAATTAGACCGAATTGGATTATAAACAATAAAATGGAAGCTGTTTTGTGCACTAGACACACTTAAATATATGCTTACACATATATCTATGATTTGATCTGGATATACGCGAGCCGATACAATTTCATGATATATATTGTAGAAATTGTGGTAGTTCACTCCCTGCGGGGGACGGACTAATCTATTAATTATATTGATAATGAGATTTGCCACAAATTAATGGATAGATCACTCGGTATAGGAATAGTTTTATGATAACAGAATAACGATGGGAAATTTGTTAGTTTATAAATACTATAAATGAAGTAACATTGCTAGATACTGAGTATTTTTAAAACTATAAAAGATAGATAGACTGCTATTATACAGAAAATACCATTGGAAAATGTAATAGCATAATGCAAATTAGTTAGTCTATAAACATAGTAGGGTTGAAGTATGGTACTTAATGCAAAGGGCATATCAAATATATGCTCACACATATATCCGTAATTATGATCTAAGTACTTCTGAATTGATATAACTCAAGACAATCACTGTAGAAATAATGTCAGCATTGTTCTCTATGGTTGACAGTTCAGTTTGTGAATGGTATGATGGTTTGATTTGTCACAGCTGACTGGATGGAACGTCTGTTGTAGGAAATGACATCTGAAAATGGAATAACATGATATAAACTTAGTTAGTTTATAAACGCAAATGAAGTAATATTGTTAGGTAGTGGTATATCCTAAATATATATTTATATAGGTTGTTACTTTCGAGCTAATTGCACATTGGTTATTTGACTCTACATATATGATGGATTCATTTATAAATGTTAATAAATGTATAGGAATTACTCCTGGAAATAGAATAAGATAGGTAGATTGTAGTTATAAATGTACAAAAGCAATAAAATGCTATAAAAAAAAGGATAGTTAGACTCTTATTGTTATAGTAATATTGCCAGATAATGAAATGACATAAATTGGCTTAATTAGACTTAACTAGACTGCAAACATAATAAAATGGAAGTCGTTTTGTGCACTAGACATACTTAGGTATATGCTTACACATATAACTGTGATGATCTGGATATATGCGAGTTGATACAGTTTCACGATGTGTGCTGTGGAGGTTGGTGGTGGTTCGCTCTTTGTGGGGGACGGATCAACTTGTAGATTGTGTTGATAGTGTGATTGTCGCAAGTTGGTGGATGGATCGCTCGATACAAGAATGGTTATCTGAAACAGAATAAAATAAGGTAAATTCTGTTAACTTATAAATACAATAATTGAAATAACATTACTACATGATAGATCAATTGATATAATCTGAATAAAACGGATTAAATATTAAACAATGCAGTAATAAATGGTGTACTATCCTTCTTGTATGTTAATCCAACAATTATTATCGGTGTTATGTCTGCTAATCATTAAATGGCATAATATTAGATAAAAGAAAGATTATTAGATACTGAACACTTTTTGAAATACATGCGATGTATGTTTGCGAGTTTTAATGAAATTGGGTTAGATGGTAGATACAATATACTGAAAGTAAATATACACTTATAGTTATCTGTGATTTTGAAATTTATTACATGAATTGATGGAAGTTATATATATATTGTAGAAATAAGACTTGCATGAATGTATCGCAGAATCGATATCACTTTACACAGATACTGCATCATTCTTCTTCTTATATGATGAATTGATTTATAAATAAATCCTACTGACGTGTACGTCTGTACCATAATTGGATGAAAAAGATTATCTGCGGTACAGAATGATATCTGAAAATTCAACGATATAAGGTAAATTTAGTTAGTTGACGGATAGTATAGAATAACAGCAAGGCTATCACGCACTGTGCACATTGAAAATTCATGCTTACGTGATTATGATTCTTGGATTGATTATATATGTAGCGAAAGTATAAGATAATTTGAAACTGTACTTATATATCATTGTCACATTGATTGATATTATCGTCTTCATATATGATAGACTAGTTAGTAAAAATCATTGATTTTGTGTGATTCATCATTACAATTAGGCAGATGGAATGCTTGTTGTCTATTACAAGGAATACTACCTAAAAAATTGATTGTGATTAAAATATAATTGCGGATTGAATTATAAACATAATAAGGTGAAAAGCAGTGGGGTATACCTTTCATACATGATGATTTACTTTAGAAATGTCATAGATTTTGTTACATCTTGATAGATAGGTTGTGTGCCTCTGAAAATGCACCGTAATATTGTATAATACAGATGAATTAACCTGGCAGATTGAAAAGTAAGGTTATCAAATATACTGAGTATAGTCATATATATGTTAGTATATGGTTATGATCTGACCTGACTTAATTATATCTGTCGAATTTATCTCTGTGCTATTGAGGTTGGGTTGATTTTGTTAATGTCCTGCAGTTCCTTGAACAATATATAAGAATTGCTGTAACGAACGGAAGACCCAGCTCTGCGCGCGAATATCCTTTCTGGCAGATGACACGGGTATTGGTATAGGAAAACTCACTAATTGTCAGGCCCACTATTGTTAACTGAAATGGAATTGTTAATTAGTAAGGTACTTAACTATCTCCTGTCAACACGAATGACAAGGAGTTACACTCAAATGATCCGGTGTAGCAACAGAAGTGTTCCTCGATAGGGGTATGAATGTGCATATACTGAGAGTGAAAACTCACTATTAAGACTTAAGTCTGTTCGGAAATTGCCCGGATACTCCCTGGCTTTTTGAAATAATGATAAATCTTTATTTTAAAAGGGATTAGCATACTAACGGTGTACGAAAGAGGTGAATTAAAGTTTAGATGCTCGGTGTGTTCGGAAAGTTTCCGAATATCATGCATATGTGGAAAGTATACTGATTTTGTCCTGAGAGGTAAACTAGAGTGAATAACGAGGAAATGAATGCACAGAGGCGATCACCAATTGGAGCGTAGTCTAAAACCGAAGAGCATTGGTGCAAACTTTGTCTGATGCGCAATAGATATGTGTGCGTTGCAGGGGATGCGCGTTGGGTGAGATCATACTCAATTAACCCCCCCCACCTTACTACGGGGTTAAAAATTGTTTAATGCTGCGCAGTAAATAATTAATATTATTAGAGGATGCGCGTTATGTGGGGATGCATTGGGAGACTTTTCTCAATCACCCCAACGTATTGAAGCTTGTTACCTCTGTGTTTTTGTCCGAATCTGTCGAATAATAATACTCCAATGAACCGTATGGTTTGTCTGCTGTGTTTTGAAAGAAGAAGAATGTAGGGTGGCGATCACCAACTGGAGTGCAGTCTATAATTGAAGAGTAGTGGCGCAAACTTTGTTCGATGCGCAGTAGATCAGGGTGCGTTACAGAGGATGCGCGTTGGGTGAGATCACGCTCAATTAACTTCTCCCACTTTATTACAGGGTTAAAATTGTTAATGTTGCGCAGTATATAATTAATATTATTAGAAGATGCGCGTTACGTGGGGATGTATTGGGAAATTTTTCTCGATCACCTCAACGTACTGAAGCTCGCTACCATTGCGTTTTTGTTCGAATTTGTGGAATAGTAATACTTCAGTGAACCGTATGGTTTGTCTGCTGTATTTTGAAGGGAAAGAATGTAGGGTGGTGATCACCAACTGGAGTACAGTCTACAACTGAAGAGTAGTGGCGCAAACTTTGTTTGATGCGCAGTAGATCTGGGTGCGCCACAGAGGATGCGCGTTGGGTGAGATCACACTCAATTAACTTCCCTACCTTATTAAAGGGTTAAAATTGTTAATGTTGCGCAGTATATAATTAATATTATTAGAGGATGCGCGTTACGTGGGGATGTATTGGGAGACTTTTCTCGATCACCTCAACGTACTGAAGCTCGTTACCTTTGCGTTTGTCCGAATCATTTGAAGGACAATACTCCAGTGAGTGAGACGACTTATATGTAAATTTGTTTATATTATATAGACTACTACGGTATAATTATTGTATTGTAAGCTCTCGGAATTGACTAGATGCGACTAGAATAAACTCTTAATTTATGTGATAATGCGATTTAATGCGTATATAAAATAGATTGGCGGCCTTACTGATGGCCGCTGCTTATTTCTTAAAGGGCAGACCGGGCCCCTTTATCTCCGGTCATCTATATGTACTATGTATGGACAAAAAACAGGTTAAAAACTTACAAGCGCAGGGGACTTCGGATACCCCAGGGTTCGGCGCGAGTGGGGTTGTGGTCCCTAACCCTGCCGTGTCGTCATCATGCGATGGGCCAAGGAAAAGAAGTCTCGTTGAAAAGAGCTTGGATAACAAGAGCACAAATAAGGTTTTTCTACGGAATTTGATATCCACTAAGATCTTTGAGGATACTAGGACTGCGTTGTCATCATTGGAAGAGATCTCTCTACAGGCATCCAGAAGGACACAAGGTGTGATTGAAATAATATCTGAGCGTACAAGAGAGCTGTACCTGAATGCTGTTAGGATGGAGTTGGCCCGTGATTATCTTTTAGATCGCATCGAACACCAGGGCAATCGTATACGAGAACTGGATGCGGAAATTAAAGCTCTTAGAATTTTTGCATCTGGTCGCGAATCTCCTACTCTGAGAATGAGTGATGTCTCCTGGGAAATTTTTAAGAATGTCCAAGATCCATTGGATTTTTCGGAAAGGGAGGCGTCGGCATCTAGGCTCTCCCTTTCTATTGTTCGTTCGCCTAGTCTGGTTCGAGGTGACCGGGCGGAGAGCGATGGAGGCATATCTGCGTTGTCTATCCTAGAAGGCACAATAGCAACGGTGGCCTCTGGTCTACGGATGGAGGAGGTTTACACCGACGAAATCCTGGCCACTGAGATAACCCAGAGAGAGAATGCAGTTGCATTTGTGATGAAAGAGATTATTATGAAAACAGCGACAATGGTGGATGTAGAAAAGACGCATACGAGAAAATTGGACGAGACTGAACACATAATAGACGACCTTGGCGAGTCAATGGACAATGATCAATGGGCAGGACGGGCTCATAGGCGTAGCGAAGCCAATCGTCCTAGGGGAAGGTCACCCCGAATAACAAACCAAACTTATATGAACATGAATATGGACAATGATAAGGAATCGCTGTTATTGCCGCAGAGGTTACGGAGCCTCAGCGACAGGCGTACAAGCCCTACGGTCCCTGGGGCGGGTACGTCTTTATCCTACGAAGGGCCCACTCCCCGTTTGTCGATGGGCGAGGAGGATGACAGGATTACCGTCGACGAGATGAATGATGGAGACAAGGACGAGGACCCGTTATCATTGCCATCCACGTTCATAGAGTGTCCATCCGGAACGAATGTGATGGAAGAAGAGGCTCAAACGAAGGCCCTACAGACGCCGAGAGCAAAAAGGAAAGCACGACTTTCCCCTGGAGTACAGGTTTGCAGTGAAGGGGAACAAGAGACAGATTCCGCGGAAAAGGATATAAATAAGGTTACATTAAGGAAAAGAAAGGATAAAAAGAAAGCCAGAATAGGAATTGATACATCCTTCGAGCTTACAGATGAAGTGATATCGATCGATTCGGAGGTTGACTCAGATAAGAGCGCTCGGGAGAAAGATAGATTAAAGAAGAAGAGAGAAAAGGATAAGAGAAAGAGTAAAGAAAAAAAGGCGACTCCCAAAAGTAAAAAGGAGCGTCTAATTGTCTCTTCGGAAGAGGAGGACAATCTTGGAGAATTTGCCCCGGATGAGCTACGCAGAATGGATGTTACGTCGGTTGGAGCTCTCGGTATCGACTACTTAAAGGATGTCGAACGAATGCGAGCCAAGAGTCGAAATATTCAGGGAGGTATCAGCGGAAAGATGCGCAACAATCTGCAGAAAGCCACCGACGTTATCAATACGTTGATCTACAAGGTGGCATCGACTGGAGATCCCGCTAAGCTCAAAATTGATAATAGAGCACTTACGGAAGAAATTGAAAAGCTGAAACTCCAAGAAATTCTTAGGAAGAAAGAGATGGATGAAATGAGAATTATGATGAATGCACTAAAGAAAGAGCTAGAAGAATTTAAAGATAAAGTCGATGAGATGGAAGTCGATAGAAATAAGGCCAGAAATAGCCAGCGGATTGCCGAATGGAAGATGAGGAGAGCGATCGCTGCGGCGGAAGGCAAAGAATTCATAGAAAAGGTTCCTGTTAGAATTGAGGAGGAAGGTGATCTTACCAGAAAAGAGACTATCGATGGAAGAAACATTAAGGAAAATGACATGAGAATGAATGTGAATAAAGACATGCACGCTGATGATATAGAGGTATTTTCTGAAGTTAGGTCTGATGATACTTGGAATAAAGATAGAAAGGATGAAGGAATTGAGCAGGATAAGAAGAGTGAAGAACTAAAGGACATACAGAGACAAATCAAAGAATTGGTTAAAAGAAAAGCGGAAGTTAAGAAGAAAGATCGTAAGGATAGCGGTAGTAATAGCTTTAAGACTAGAGATGAAAAACCTCTCCCTCAGCGAACGCCCAGGACGAGACCAAGAGTTGTGTCCAACGTCCAGCTTGCCCCTCCCAGATCCACGGATTATTCCGAAAGGAGATTCAGGGAATCGGACAGAGATATGACAGAGGACTCAAACAAAGAAGGAAGTATAGGATTAATGGGATCAGAGGACAACAGGAATTGGAAGAGGATGGGTGCAAGGAAGAGGAGAGAAGAGGAAATACCTAGACGTAAGGGTCGAGAATATCAAACGCCACGGGAAAAAGGGTATTCCGGAAATAAGGATTCAGGTATGGAAAAACAAAACAATACACAAAGAGCTGCTCCGATTCGAAAACCACGCAGAACGGCAGCAGTGATGATTGTAGGTAAAGATAAGGACTTTTCATACGCCGATGCATTAAAGGAGGCTCGAAACAAAATCTCACTTGACGATCTGAGAATTGAGAATAGTAGAGTCAGAAAGGCGGCTAACGGTGGATTGATAGTCGAGGTAATAGGCCCGGACGGTTCAGGTAAAGCGAACGCACTGGCGGAACAACTCCAGGTCATTTTACAGGATAGAGCCAGAGTAACTAGGCCGGTCACAAAGGGAGAAATTAGACTTGTTGGCTTGGATGAGTCGGTTTCCACGGAAGACGTCAGGTTGGCCATTGCTAAATATGGGGAATGCAATGAAGCGGATATTCGCATTGGGTCCATAAGGCCGATGAACAACGGTCTTTTTACTGTGTGGGCCAAATGCCCTCTTAGTGCGGCCATATTAATGGCCAACGAAAAGAAAGTCAGACTGGGCTGGACATTCGTTAGGGTGGACCTATTAGAGCCCAGACCAACCCAATGTTACAAATGCTGGCGTTATGGTCACTTAAAAAACTCATGCACATCGCAGTTTGATCATAGCGGATGTTGCTTTAATTGTGGTGGATCGAATCATAGGGTTGGACAATGTAAGTTGCCTGCCAAATGCATGGTTTGTGCTGATGATAAAAAGGATGCTAATCATCGACTGGGATCGGCACAATGTGCAACCGAAATAAGAACGAAGCAAGGTACCAGGATATTTTACAGGACGCCTGTCAAGACTTCTAGTGGGACGCTTCCTACCCGACAAACGGATCCGGAGCGGGGGGCCGGAAGTATGGACGTAGTGCAGAATGATCCAAATTAATGTTATACAGGCCAATATAAATAGGAGTAGGCCTGCGCTAGATCTCTTGCTACAACAGGCAAAAGAAGCGAGAGCTGGAGTACTTGCGATCTCGGAGCCTAGCATTATTCCAGATACTCCCAACTGGTTCTCGAGCCTGGATCGCAGCGCTGCAATTTATGTAGACTTTAATTTCATTAAACTAAGGTGCACATTAATGCATAGGGGCAACAAATACGTTGCAGTCAAATGCGGACCATATTTGCTGGTATCGGTATACATCTCGCCGAATGTAGGACTCCGCGAATATAATACCTTCCTTGACGAACTAACGGCCATGCTGGCAAATAGGCTCAATAAAGTCATCCTATGTGGTGATTTTAATGCCAAGGCTCGTCTATGGGGTTCTGGTACAACCGACGGTAGGGGCTTCTTACTATCCAGCTGGGCGGCAGAGAGGGACCTCCGAATGATAAACGAAGGTAATACCCCCACCTGTATTAGACCTCAGGGGTCCTCAATCGTCGACTTAACCTGGTCGACTCCAGACTTGGTACCATTCATAAGAGCGTGGTGCGTGATGGACGAAACGGAAACACTCTCGGATCATAACTATGTATCCTTTTCCGTGGAAACAGCTCGGCAGGCTCCTCCTTCCTCCAGGAACAAGGCAAGAAGATGGAACCTTAGGAAATTTAGTGCGGATCACTTCCTGGCTACACTCAACTGGCACGGGAAAGACACCATCGATGAACACCATTTTAACCTGGAGGGTATGACGTCTTGGTTGGACAAGATCATGGAGGAAGCTTGTGACGCTGCCGCTCCGAGAGTGGGTCCCAAGAAGCCAAAACGACAGACATACTGGTGGAACGCAAACGCGGCTTCCTTACGTCACGACTGCGTTCGAGCCAGAAGAATGTGGCAAAGAGCAAAAAGGAGAAGGCGCCCAGAAGATCAGGTGCATGAGCTGGGAGAGTTGTATAAATCTGCCAGGAAGAAATTGCGTATTGAGATCAATAGCGCCAAATCATCAGCGTGGCAAGAGCTAATAAATACTATTGAGGAAGATCCCTGGGGACTTCCGTATAAGTTAGTTCTTGGGAAACTGAAACCTTCCACATCGGCACTGACGGAGATTCTGGAGCCTGGGATTCTCGCAGAATTGCTGGATTCTCTGTTCCCTAGGAGTCCCGCGAGGGAAATTCGTATAGATAGGGAAAATTTTGAATGGTGCGAGGACTGGGCGGTTTCACCTGGTGAGGTCACCAGGGTCATCAAGAAAAGAACGGTACCGTCATCCAAAGCTCCTGGTCCGGATGGACTTAAAGCCGTCACTTGGAAGCTGGTTACTCACGAAATCCTTGAAAGAATGAGACACATCTACGATAGATGCTTAATAGATGGTGTTTTTCCAAAGAAATGGAAAATGGCTGGGCTGGTCTTGATCCCTAAGGCCAGTAAATCGGGGACTAGTGAACCCAGGGTCCCAAAGGTTAGACCGATCTGCCTTCTCGACGAGGTTGGTAAAGCCTTTGAGCGAATTCTGGCCGAGCGCATATATGAATGGCAGGAGAACCACGAGGAGTCAAGATTAGCGCCAAACCAGTTTGGATTCCGCAAGTATAGATCCACCTGCGATGCGCTAAAGAAGCTCAAGGACGTCACGGTACAAGCGACGAGTGGAGGTGGTCTCGCGATCGTCGTGAGTTTGGACATACGCAACGCTTTCAACAGTATCCCCTGGCCCGGGATACGTAGGGCCCTGAGGCACAAAGGCTATCCTGTATATTTGCAGAGAATCTTAGATTCCTATTTGATGGATAGAAATATCTGTTATATTGGTAACGACGGCAAGCAATATGTTAGATCGATGGAGGCTGGCGTTCCTCAGGGCTCTGTTTTGGGCCCTGTGCTTTGGAACATTGCGTTCGATAGCGTGCTAAGACTTGCGGATGACGAAGAATTTTGCGAAATCATTTGTTACGCGGATGATACTCTCGTCATAATAGATGGAAAAGATATGGAACAAACGCTCTTGCGAGCTAGCGTATTCTTAACTCGGGTAGTCAACCATATCGATAGGTTAGGATTGTCCGTAGCCATAGAGAAAACAGAGGCCATTGTTTTCCGAGCAAACACAATAAATATGACATCCGACTTTATTGTGGTAAATAATACTCAAATTAAGTTTGCAACTAG
The DNA here is from genome assembly GCA_023638675.1 of Camponotus pennsylvanicus. Taxonomy (NCBI): domain Eukaryota; kingdom Metazoa; phylum Arthropoda; class Insecta; order Hymenoptera; family Formicidae; genus Camponotus; species Camponotus pennsylvanicus. The sequence goes on from JALHBL010001394.1 coordinate 16,846, forward strand.
CATAAAATACCTGGGTATAATGCTCGATTCAAGGTGGGCTTTCAACGAACATCTTAAATATGTTGAGAGCAAAGCGGATAGAGTCATCAGAGCATTGAATAGACTAATGCCTAATTTAAGAGGCCCTGACGAAAGGCGGAGAAGACTCTTTGCGAACGTGGTGTATTCGGTAGTTCTATACGGTGCCCCGTTCTGGGGAGACGTACTATCGACGAGTCGAGCGCGATACGCATTGAGGAAGCTAGAACGTTCCGTGGCGCAACGAGTTATATCGGCATATAGAACCGTATCTAGCAACGCGGCATTGCTATTGGCTAGATTGCCTCCATTACGTTTGTTAGCTCCTGCGCGGAAACGCATGTACGAACGTTGCAAGGAGCTGAAAGATAGAGGAGAATACACGACAAGAGCGAGGAATATGATTAAGGAAGAGGAATTCTCCAGAATGTGCGACCTGTGGCGTTCCCAGTTGGAAAGGCCAAATACACCCGGAGAATACACCAAGCTTGCTGTTGTTCCTCAGATGAACGCCTGGTTGGCGCGTAACACTGGGAGTATGTCCTTCCATTTAACTCAACTGATGACGGGACACGGGTGTTTCAATAGATTCCTCTGGAAGATTGGAAAAAGGGACTCGGCCGCTTGCGACTTTTGTGATCAGGACGAGGACGACGCAGCACATACGCTTAAAACTTGTACTATGTGGAACCCGCAAAGAGAGCGACTAAGGCTGAAGCTAGGATTAACGGTGGACTTCAGTCTTGGTGAAATAGTCGACGCTATAATTGTCGAAAAGGAGTCGTGGATGGCCTTTTCAGCGTTTGCGGAGGACGTCATGGGTAAGAAGGAGGAGGAGGAAAGACGGCGAGAAATGGGAAGAGATCCTTCTCTACCTTCTCTCCGATCAGACCCAGGATGACGCGTCAGCATGGATACTACACTGACGCGTGCCACGTATGACACGTATATATTTTTATTTTTTTATTTCTGTTTTGTTTAATATTTAGTTCCATACATTCACGCATTAACTCATATATTCATTCAGTTACTCATTTATAATGACTATTTTCATTTTCACTTTTATTCATGCACTGGTCCGTTCATTCACGCATTCGGCACAATCATTAAGTATACTGCGTTCGTGGAAAGAGTGCGGGTAAATTACCCGCGGTAGTTCCGTCGGGTACATTGAGAAAAATCGTGCCGTGGACTCATTTGTGTCCATAGATGTCGCGGTTGTAGCTTCACGATGAATATAAGGTACTCATTGGTATGTCTGCATTCGCGGTTATTATTATGTTGGTAAATGGTACCAAATACTTACTCTCGCTCCCTTCCTGGCCGACGGTTCCGTGGCGTTGCTGAGGCAACGTACTCATTGGAGCTCGCACTAACTTATGGTATCGGGGTTTTCTTTTCATCGGGTTTTTCATTGGGATTTTCTTTATTTCTTTTAATTTGATTCGCAGTACCTGGGTTGCATTTTGTGTAAAAATGCAAATTTCAGGGAAGTAGGAAAAAAAAAAAAAAAAAAAAAAAAAAAAAAAAAAAAAAAAAAAAAAAAAAAAAAAAAAAAAGGGGGGGGGGGGGGAAGGGGGGAGGGGGGAGGGGGGAGGGGGGGGAGGGGGAAGGGGGGAAAATGTAAAGGGGGGGGCTAATTAATTAGTTGATTGATTGGTCAATTGGTTGATTGGTTGTTTGGGTTATCTTTTCGTTTTAGTACATGTATGTTTCATTCTTGTAAAGTATATATATATATACATATTAGTAAATATCTTTAATTACTTCGGCCCGGAAGGGGTGAGAGTGGGCGGGGGTGGATTACGGAGGGTGTTTTTGTCAGGACTGCCGTCCTCTGGGAGGTCATGCGCCAGCAGTTCCTCGGAGGGTGGCTGGTTAGGTCCGAGGGGGTCGCGATGAGGAGGGGTTTTTAGCGGGTGCGAGTCCCGCATAACCCAATCGTACGGGCGATTGGGTATGCATAACGCATTTTCCCCTCCTCCGCAAAAAAAAAAAAAAAAAAAAAAAAAAAAAAAAAAAAAAAAAGGTG